>PVLC010001501.1:0-141460 GCA_004027655.1 Graphiurus murinus | reverse complement strand
ACAAGTCTTTATTTTATGTAAGCCAACACCTGAAATCTTTACAGTTCCCAGTAATTTATTTTATGTCTGTTTGACCCATGAGCAGTGAGGTAAGTCTTTTCTTCCAGTCTGCAGGCAAAAGAATTTCTTGGGAAACTCAGAATTATTTATACCTGAAACTTAGCTTTCTGAGTCCTTCAATTATATGAATCATTGTTATTTGTACGTGATTATATATTTTTACCTATCCAACACACAGTGATTTCTTTGGGTTCTTGATTTGATGTATAGTTTTCAAACAGTTTTATAAATGTTTCTGTCACTTTTTTCAAAATAGATAGCCTTCTTGGGACCATACCTTGTGGCTGAGATTTCCCACTGACTCAGCCCACTGCCTTTTGCACAAAGGCCTGGTGCTTAATATTTAATTAGAATGAGATTCCTCTTATATGTAAGGATGCCACAAACTGTACTATCTATAATTGAATGAAGAGACAGAAAAAGCATAAGCTGAAACTGTATAGTCAGACAACGAGAGAGCAAGGCCATACCTACACACCTATGAATGATACAGTTACCTAAGAGATAGGGATTTCCATTCCAGATCTGTTTGCCAAATCATTTTCTCATATTTTATTTTTCTAGTTTTACTTTCTTCAATACCCCCAAATTTGTCCCTTCTTTGGAGAGGACAAAAGGGTTAAATCTACCTTGTGTAGGGTCATTCAAATCCTAACGCAGATAAATGTGAGGAAAGTTCACCATCGATACTTCATAGTCCATTGTGTAAATCCAGGAATTTGTATATCACTCAATTTGTACAGGACTCAATGGTAACAAAGGGAATGTATTTACTCTGAATTAATTTTATGTGCATCAGCTAAACAAGCTCAGAGACATCCTATTTGTTGTTAATATGGTACTGACTTAATGTAAGCCAATGGCCTAAATGCTTTCAGTCATTAAATTGTTTAATACTCAGAACAACCTTAAATGTAAAAATTTGTAATTGCTTCCATTTTACAAAAGAGAAAGCTGTGGCACAGAGCTGTTAAATAAAAGTTGTAGATGTCCAAAGTTGTACATCTACTAAGAGGTAGAGGTGAGATTTGTACTCATTCAGTCTGTCTTCTAAATCTCTGCTTTCATTCACGCTGCTTATTCTATAAACAGATATTCACAAATAATTTTTTTTTTTTGTGGTACTGGGGATTGAACTCAGGAGCATTCTACCTCTGAGCTATACTCCCAGCCCTATTTTTTTATTGTTTATTTTGAAACAGGGTCTCACTAAGTTGCAGAGTGCCTCACTAGATAGCTGAGACTGGCCTTGAACCCAGATCCTCTGGGCTCAGCCTCCCAAATGCTGGGATTATAAGCGTGCACTACCACACCTGGCTCACAAATAAATTTCTACTGCCTCGTCAAAGTCAATTTGAAAGACATCAGGGCACTTTATTTTCCCCCTTTGAGAGGTGATCTTAATTTCCAGTGGTTCTCACCTAGCGAATTTTTTAGTTTTGGGTAGCAACTCATACCCGGGTTGTCAGTCCTTAGTTTTTAAGGGAAATGAACTATAAATGACAGCAAGTCCATCTATTTGATGTGGGTTTCCTCATGTGTTCCTTATAATAGAGCAGTGGAAATAATTTTGCTAAATAACCACTCTGGGTCAGGCAATCTGCAAAACATCTTTATAAAAATGTTGAATAGAATTGTCACAAAAGACTTCAAAGTAAGATACGTGAAGCTTAATTAACTTGGTCTAAGTCACGGCAAATAAATGACAGAACTGGGACTCTAGACCATGCCTTTTTGGCTCTAAGCCCGTGTGGCTTAAAGCATATGAAGCCATTAGTTAAAAACCAATAGATGCAAATGTATATTAGTATACATTTATATAATAGAAACTGAAACATGGGACAAAATGTAAAAGAATGTAAGAACAACATTTAGATGACATAGATTTAGGCAATCTCTGGGTCTATTTCACCAACCTAGAGCATAACTGTGTACCAGTACTTTTTTCTATCCCCATTTTGTATAGATGTTTCACCTCTGAAGCCACTGAATGATGCCATGAAGACTCACCACTCTGTGTGCCTCTTTGACGCATGTACTCCACTTATGAAAATATTTTTTTTATATTTATTTATTGCGATACTGGGAATTAAACTCAGGGGCATTCTACCTCCGAGCTATACCCCCAGCCCTATTTTTTATTTTTTATTTCGAAACAGGGTCTCACTAAGTTGCGGAGTGCCTCACTACGTAGCTGAGGCTGGCCGCGAACCTGGATCCTCCGGTCTCAGCCTCCCGAATGCTGGGATTACAAGCCTGCGCCACCACGCCCAGCTTATGAAAATATTTAAATTTATATTTTTCAAGTTTTTTAATTAGTAACTCTGTTTTCCTGTGTCTTAAATTCATAGGAACTTGTAAAAGATGAAAATAAGTTAACTTGTGGTTACTGCTTGGCTACACTGTACTATGAATACCAGTAAGTTTATAGATAACTTTGGAAGAGAATGAAAATAGTGAGTCATAAAATATAAGCATTTCATGCTGGGCATGGTGGTGCATGCCTGTAATCTCAGTACTTGGGATGCTGAGACAAGACATTCATGGACAGCCTCAGCAATGTAGCAAGACTCTCAGCAAGCCAGTAAGACCCTATTTCAAAACAAAAAAATAAATAAAGGCTGGGGATATAGCTTGAAGGTAGAATGGCCCTGAATTCAATCCCCAGCATCATACAAAATAAATAAATAAAATAGAACCATTCAAATACCTCCTACTAGAGGATTCTTTATTCCAACTGGGATATATTCCAAATTTACATTAGTAGATTTTGTATTTTTCTCTGTTTTCTTAAGGTTTCACCCATTCTTAGTCATGATAATTAATATTTGATAGATGTTCACTTGAACTCACCTCTCTTTTTATTTGTTGGCTAGTATTTCTCTCTAAAATCCCCTCTGAAAGGGACTGCACTTCCTTTCTACTAAATATGTAAAAGGACATCAGGTGAGAATATTTTAAATCATTAGATGGTGATATTTACCTTCCATCTGCTTAGGGTTTCTGCTTTGCCCTTGAATTATCCATGTTCCATTTTCTGTTTTTGTTATTCCTGTGGGCTATATTACAGGATTCACCTATAGATTCTTGGGTTTGTAATCTTCAGAAACTTTGTTATTGATAGCATAATTTCTTGAAGTGGATTATAAAAAAATGATTATGGAGTTGTGTTACTGTAAAAGCATATTTGACAATAAAAGTTTGGATGCCAGCATCCATATCTGAGCCTTCAGAGACCTCTTGGCAGGCCTGGGATACTACTGACTGCAAGTTTTTACCTAATATAACTACTCTGATCTATATGTAAGAGCTGACTGAAGCCAAGTATCAAGAATAATTCTATGGCCATGTAGAAGTACAGGAGAAGTTCTAAGATTAATTAGTGACATCTGCCATCATTAGGGGGCTGGGGAATGGTGACCCTTAGCTAGTTTATTTCCTTATTCAGGCCTAAAGTGATATTCGGTAAATTTACTCCTAAGGATAACTTGGGTAATCCTATACTGTTATTACCTTTGTTCTTATTCAAGAGCATTTTTTTTTTAAATTTGAGGGTTCTTACTAATGCCTAAACTGCATAGATTTAGCATACTTCAGAGCTATTTCCTCTTGTTCAGCTCTATTCAGTGGTCCATTTTCCCATTCAATAACTTTTTCTTATATGCTATTAAAGAATGGGCCTGGGGATTGTCCAGGGAGGAATGGAGGCTGCAAATTGGGACAACTGCAATTGGGATGTACATTGTGTTATATCTCCAGGCTGAGAGAGTCACCTATTTTCAGGGAAAACAGACATTCCTGTTTCATCACAGCAGGAAGGAGAAAAGCTTTCTGAGCAGAACAGAGGAGGACAATAGCACCACCTTACACAATGCAGACTCATAATGGAAAACAAATTTGACCCATTTTATAACAAAAACCCACTCCCCTTGGTGCTTCCGTGGTCCAATTAGCTGTCTTTGGTCAGACCGAAATTAACTACACCATATTGTCCAATTATTCCTCACTCTCTTTCATCAAGGCCTGTTTGGAGTGGCAAAAGTTGATAGAAAGTATCATCAGTTAGGCCATGACTATACAGATGGACAGAGAGATGAAAAAGAAGACAGAGAGAGTTTGTGTGAAGATAATTGGTGTGTTATTTTAGCCCGATGAAATGAAATATAATAGAAGGATTGAAAAAGAGCTCAGTTTCCATCCAGTTGAATAATCTTTAAACCCTATGCAAAGGGTGCCTGGAAGAAAAATGGTCTTTAAGTCTGTATGATAGATGCTTCAACTTATAATATAAAAGAATTTAGATTAATTGCTTACCCCTTGCCAAGCACTGCCACATATTTTTTTAAGTGATTCTTGAGGTTGAAGGTGACTTAAAAACACTCCTTCTTTTCCCAACCTGAGTTCAGAAGCAATGGAGAGACAAACCAAGGGACGGAGAGATGAAGAAGAAAACATCAGCGTTGTGAGGCATCAAGCTGTGGAAGAATGTCATTTAGATGCAGCCAACTCTACCCGCAAATGCACCCCATCTAAACATAATGCCCATTCTTTGGAGGAGAGAAGAGTGAGAATGAAGAATAGTCATAGGAAAAGAGAAAGAAGAACTAAACCTTATAAGCCAAACTGTTTCTTACTACCTCAGCAATCAGAACAATGACTATCCTGAGCAAAGAATAAGGGAAAAACAAACAAACAACAACAACAACAACAAAAAAAAACCATTTGTTTTACTTGATGAAATCCCCTTGCCTTGAAAACAGGCTGAGAATATGGAAGGAAAATTACAAAGGGGTGTAAGTTCCCTGTTAACATTTCTCTTCATTTTGTTAGCACAATATTAAGAGTTATAGGCAAAAATGTGTATTCCCAAGAGCCTCATCTCTATACATGAGAGAGACTTTCTGCCTCAAGCCCTGGGAGAGAAAATAGCCTCTCTTTTCACCCCATACTTTTCAATTCTTTCCAAAAGAAACAGAGGGGATTTATATGATGGATGAATTTGAGAACAAGAACTAAGCAAACTTGGTTTAATTTCCTCTGGCTGCTTTTTCTTGGTACCTGTATGCCTTCAGGTAAAGTGTTCCTGCTGGCAGCAAATGTACCTGAGTAGGCTCTGACTTTTGCTGTACTGAGACAATCCTCGGGGACATAGCATAGATGGGTTAAACTGAATATATGGGGTGAAGCATTGGAAAGCCCTTCATGACTGCATGTCTAAGTCCATTCAGCTTTATCAACAACACAGCTGACTATGGTTAGAATTTTAGCATTTTTCCAAGGACCCTAAATTTCAGTCAATGCCAACTCTGGAGGGAAGAAAGGAATAGTATTGATTGGCACCCTAAACTCACCAGCTTAGATCTTTGTCTGTACACTTGAAAAATTAACATTTGAGGAGCAAAGTGGCATAGATTTTAAGACTGCTGATATGATCTAGATTAGAGGCTTAAGTCTTAGGCCTTAGGGAAGAATGACACAAGACCACAGATTTTGACAGGTAACAGATACTAATTGAGTCTAATTGTTTTACAGTATTATAGATAGTTTAGGCAACTAGGCTCCCGAGGCCTTAGTGAGAAGCAACCAAGTCTGGAAGACTGAACTGATGCTGGAGACCCTGACCAGCTTGAGCAGACACAGATTTTATCTGCATAAATAAAGCTCAAGTTTCAAATGAGGAGAAGAGTTAATTTTGTCAAAATTTGTCAAAATAATTTCAGACTGGCAGAATTTTAATACACAGACTTCTTGGTTTGGTCCTCACTCAACAGTGTCAAATCAGCTCCAAGGAAGTTAATTACATAGTCTAAATACAACTTAAAATATCAGACTCCTACTCTTTATTCCATTGCATTGATGTCTTTTTTTTTCTATTTTTTACACCAAAGTCACATGAGTATGGCATTATAATAATAATTTAAAGTAGGCATTGCTAAGTCCTCTAAAATTTGCTTTTGTTGTTTAGAACTTTTCAGCCATTGCAGATCAATGCATTCTTATTATTCTTATCTCACACTGTTGATGATCTTTTAAAAGATTTAAACAACAATAAAGTACCTTGTGTATTTACCTCTTGCCCCTGAAGAATCAGATTCCTAGACACTCTATTGGAGATTTTTTTTGTTGTTTGACTTAAGTTAAAGAGAAATTAGGAAACAAAAGGGACCTTAGATAAATGAGGGGGAGAGACTAACAGAATAATAGAACAGAGGTGGGGAGGGGAAAAAGGAGATGATAAAGGAAACACTTTAAATAATGGTATGTTCATATATAAAAATATCACTACCAATCTCACTAATATGGGGAGGGGTGGGTAGCAGGGCAGCATCCAGAGACAAACATACAAAGTGCTCTGTGCATGCAAAAGTCTACGCCACTTTGAACCTCACTATGATATATAAATCCAATGCACCAATAAAGGTATAAAAAAGAGAAAAAAATATTTTATGATGAATATGCAAGTAAAAGAGGTTATTAAAAAGGTCTCAAATAATTGGTTTTGCTCAGGAAATCAAGATAAAACTGGATTACTAAGGAAATAATCTAAATTTCACTCTATATACCAGAATCAGAACAATAAGATAAAGAAAAACAAATGCTCATTGAGTGATCAAGCTGTAAGAAGAGAAATTGAAGGGGAAAAGAGATGTACTGGATTGTACTGCTTTTAATAAAGCAAAAGGACAGTTTAATTGTCATTAGATAAGAGAGATAGATATGGCTGACATAAATCAAACAGCCAAGGAGAGACAATATCTCAGAGACAGACAGAAGTGGCTTCCCCAAGTTGCATAGAGGTTACATCAAGATCAATTGGAACCATCTTTTCTGAAGAATAGTTTAAGGAAAAGAAGAGAAAGAAACCAAGGAATTTGAGAGCGAAAGAGCAGGATGATCAAAATTTCAAGCTCCATCATTACTGTAGAATAGATAAATATTTCCTGTATCCTGAGGGAGTATACTTATGAAATTCCTCAAGTTAAAACTGCATGGAAGTGCAGAAAGAAAAGGTGCACTGAATGGGAGCCAGCTGGACGAAAATGGATCATACAGAAGCCTGGTTGGTGGTCTATGAGAATAACCTTCTACTTGAGTTTTCTCTACTCAGAGAGTCAATATTGGATGCTCTTTTTTTAAACAGTGAATCTTTTGATAGACTAAAAAAATGATCAATGTCCTGTCTTTGGAAATGAAGTATGATACAGGACACAATATAGAGATAAAACTAATAAATATAAAAACTGATTTTTATAATGGGGGCCAGAAAAAGCAGTGCATAAATGAGTGCCATGGTGGAATGTATCCTTCGGGTTTCATGTGTTAGAGTCTGGATTCCCAATGCAAACATTTTGGGGGCATGGGACTTGGTAAGAGGTGATTTGATTAATTATATGATGTGAGTAAGCCAGTTATCACAAGTGTGGGTTGTTGGAACAGTGAGTTCTCATCTATCTATCTATCTATCTATCTATCTATCTATCTATCTATCTACCAATCATCTATTTATCTATCATCTATCATCTATCAATCTATCTATCATCTATTTATCTATCATGTATCTATCTTACTCATGTACTTTCTCACCTTTGTGCCTTCTGTCATGGGCTCCACCATAGGAAGGCCCTTGCCAGATGTCGGTGCCATGCCTTTGGGCTTTCCATTCTCTAGAAACATGAACCAAATAAACTTCTGTTGTTTATAAATTTCCCAGTCTCATATATTCTGTTCTAGCAGCATAAAAACACACTAAAACATCCACATAGACCAACAGCCCTCAAATCCAACATCTACCACCATCCTCACAAGTGGGAGAGAAGGAAGATTGTCAGAGGGAAAGAGAACACTAGAGATATTTATATCCCATTACTGGAGACAAAAATGTTGAAGATATCTCAGTAGTCACTGAAGTACTATTAGTTATTCAAGACCAAGTGGGAAAGTCCAGGTGCCAGAAAAGAAACAAACCTGGGAAAGATATTCATTCTCATGATGCCACAAGGGGCACAGACATCATAACGTACAAGAGAAGCTGTTGAGGGTCATCTTTTACAAATTGCAATGGAAGAATTTACTACAAAGAAAGCTGTGTAAGCTCAGACAATGCTGTGGCAGGAGATCGTGGTAGGACCCACTTTAGCAGGATACTTATGATGACTTCTTACAAGTATGCGTACAGGCTATTTCAGTACATATAGTCCATCTTTTGTTAAGCACTATAGTGCCAGAGACTTAAGGTTTATAGGGAAAATGGAAAGGTTTTAATATCCTTGATGGGGGGAAAAAAGGCAAAGAAAACCAGACAACTGCCAATGCCACCAAGTCTATAAATGTGAAAGGAACAGTGGAGATTATGCATATATACATTGTGATTTGGTGTATGTTTTTCCCTTACAGATCACATGCAGAATCACAATTAATTTCATGAATAGAAATTTTCTGTAAATGAAGTTTAAACTCACAAAGCAGAGATAAATGTCTCTGAAAGTTTGGCACTTTGAAAAGAATAAAAATAAGGTTTGCATGTACTTCATCTCCCCAATTTGGCTCATGTAGAACTGCATCTCTGTTTTCTCTTTGATAAAAAGTGCGGTTGGATAATATAAACATCTTGGTTTGATGACATTGTGTTCCTTGGTGAGCTCTTCCAGGGCATGACCATTTGCTTATGTTTCTAAATATTCTATATATAGGCTGGTGCTGAGATGAACTTTTGTTTCCTAGTATCATTTTGTATTCTTTAAAAAGTGAGGCATCCTGATATCCTGCACTAGGAAAGTGATCATGATTTTTGTAAGATTCTTGCCAGAAATGTATAATTGGAATCTGGTAATGAGGAAACACTATGTAAACCCCAATTGAGGGAGAATCTACAAAATCAGTGGCCTGTATTCTTTAAAACTGCCAAGATCATGAAAGCCAAAGAACTTAGAAATTGCCAGGTTGAAGGAAACTAAAGAAACATGACAATTCAACAAAAGGCATGGGCTTGGATCAAATCCAGGAAAAAGGATAGTATTAATAAGGTCTAAATAAGGCCTTTAGACTAGCTAATACTATTTTTAAAATATTAATTTCCTAATTATGAACATTATACTGTTTTATATAAGAAAATGTCTTTTTTAGAGAGGCAAATAGATATAATGCTTTCAATTTACACTTTTTATTTTTGAGAAAAAAATCCAGTATGTTGAAATATAATATCTAGGAAATCTGAATTAGATTTGTTAGATTTTTAAAATAGAAATATTGGATATTATAAATTTCAGTTTCAAGTAAATAACAAATATTTTAATTACAAACTTGTTCTAAATATTACATGGACTACATTTATATCAAAGATTTTGATTAATTAAAATTCAAGTTTATCCAGGTATCCGGTATTTTAGTTGCAAAATCTGGGATATATTTATGCTAAAATAAATTTTCACTGTTTACATGAAATTCAAATTTAACTGAATGTCCAGTATTTTTCTGGCAGCCTTATATGCAAACTTCTTGTGGTCCTATAAATAACATTTGCCAGTTTCTTGTAGATATCCTACTCTTCTAAAACAAAAAGTTAAAACCCATATAGTACCTAAGATAGTACCTGAGAGACTTGGAGTTTAATTATCTCAGTTTTAACAAGACTTTGAATTTATATAATGTGCTGTTTTGAAATATTTCTAAACTTCCTGATGGCAGGTAGAATACAAATTCCTGTCCACTTATAGTACCTGGGAGATTGCCAGAGGAGTTGTGGTTGGTTAAGGAAGCTTGGGAAGGGAAGGCCTAAAATTATTCAATTTGTGTGAGCAGGAAAATCTGTCCCATACAGTTGTGAAGTTTTAACAATTAATTGCAGCTTCTTCTTTAAGGTGTATCATTCAGTCAGCTATATCAGCAAAAAGTGAAATGTTCATCTTTACCTCACAAATCTATGTATCTTTCAATCCTAAACTTTGAATAAGGAAGAAAAGAATATTTTATTGTTCCTCATCTTCCTAAATTCTTAACATTGCCTACATGAGCATCAACATGTTTGAATATCTTTTTCCAGGTTACCTTTAACAATTTTTATTTTGGCAGTGCTGTGGAGTGAGCTCAGGTCTTGTGAATACTGAGCTACTCCCCCTGTCCTTTATTTAATTAATTACTTATTTATTTATTTATTTTCAATTTTTTTTGTAGTACTGGGGATTGAACCCAGAGACATTCTACCTCCGAACTATACCCCCAGTCCTATTTTTTATTCTTTATTTTAAAACAGGGTCCCACTAAGTTGCAGAGGGCCTCACTAAGTAGCTGAGGCTGGCCACGAACCCAGATCCTCCAGTCTTAGCCTCCCAAGTACTGAGATTACAAGGTGGTGCCACCATGCCCGGCTCCTTGCCTTCTAGAAAATCTTAAGCCCAGATTTTTCTTCTTATTTCCCCAACTTCATTGTTCAGCCTATTTTTCATCTCTGTGACCATTCAGCATCACATAACAATCCATATCCTTACATCAATATTCATTCACTTTCCTTATTCTATGTAGTTTCTCTAGAGTCATTATGCCTTGGTATACACACATGCACAGTTGTTAATGATGGAACAAATACTTGAGTGAAATACAAAGTGCTTAATGCTTCATAAACCAATGTGTGAACTGAAAGTTTTTATTATCTTATGTATATCAGTTATTTCAATTTTACAAATAAGCATCATCTAACCTTCACTTTACCAATTTGGCTCCCAATTCATTTACTTCTTCTAGGTCATGTTATTCTAAGGTTTCTCTCTCAAGTCACATAACACAAGACAGACTTCTCATTAGCAAACCATTGTGTTTTATATAATAGACAAGAGAGTATCATCCAACACACACTCACCTGTAGACTAAAGCAAGTCACTCCAACCAATTTAGTCTTTTGAGAAAGAAAATAAAATGTTTATTATAGTGTGCCACAGAGACTTTGGGTGATTTGTTAACTGACTCTAACCAATTATTCCCAATCTTGTTTGAGAAACCATTACCTACAGCTAGCCATCTAGCTAGAAGAAAACTGCTTTCTGTAGGAAGTCTATTTTAATGCATTCCACTCTCTTTTTCTGATATTTCTAACTGCTGTGTATTGAGGACCGAGTGACTAAGCGTGGTGTCTTGTGGAGTAGAGTAAGGGACTGGTAACCTGCTGCAGATGCCCCCTGTCTCTGGTGGAGAAATGAATGATGAGTGGTATTTTCATGAATGACCCACTCCTATGAGTCTCCATGGGAATTCTTGGCAAGCCAGCTGTAACTCTAACATCTTTTTCTTTCCAACTCAAGATAGCATATTTCAACAGATATAAAGGTAAAAGTGATGATTTTATATACTATTGAATCTCCTTTAAAGTTTATAAAAACAACATCAGAATCATCATTATTTTAATATTGACCTGCCTAACTGTGAGTCATGATTAAAACTGTGTCTGATTATGGTAGAGAACCTCATTCCTCCAAATCTCATCCCTCTTTATGCTTCTGTTATTCCTCTCTTATTATCTCCAAGTCTGTTATTCTCCACCTCAAGAATTGAAATTGAGTATTACATGATAAATCACATACAGTATCTGGCATACATGAAAAATCACTTACTATTTAATCTGGCCAACAGTTTACACTTGACAATTTCTCACTTTTTTCTCCACTCTCTCCTCCTGTCCTTCCCTTCAGTGGCCTTCATAAAAGAAGGACGCTACTGGGGGTGGTCGCACAGAGCTGTAATCCCAGTATTTAGGAAGCTGAAACAGGAGTATCGTAAGTTTGAGGCCAGTCTCAAAAACTTAGGGAGACTCTCAACAACTTAGTAAGAACCTGTTTAAAAGTTAAAAAATAAAATAGGGCTTGAGGTGTAGCTCATAGATACGATACCCTTGGGTTCAATTCCCAGCACTACACATACACAAATAGAAGAACATTACTAACTTTCACCTATAAATTTTTCATATGTAAAGCACTTTTTTTTGGCCCCTGAAATTACTTTTTTGTATCATTTTCTAATTTGTTGGGCATATATATATATATGCGCCACTCGTTGTTGCCATCATCAAATCCCCTTTCCCGTCGCATAGTGTCCTTTTTCATTACATTTCATTCTAATAAGTTGCAGTTAGTACAACAGGCTCATTTCAACATTTCAGCTGCCAGGACTGCCTTTATACTGCCTATTTTAAAATCATTTCCTCGTATATTACGCAAAGCTCTTTTCTCTCTCTAAGTACAGATTAGACCTATGGTTCTAGTCCAGGATTTGGAATAAAGAAAGGCTATGTACATTCCATGTACATTCCATTTTCTTGTCTTACATCCCATGGGTTGACTCTCACTTCTCTTTTTTACTTTTCTGATAGGCAACTAAAAAGAGAAAAAGGGGGAGTTAAAATGGAATTACATAATGGCAGGTTAGCATCTCCTTTTTTCTCAGTTGTAACTGATGTTCACCTCTGTGGTGACTGTCTGCTCTTTCAGGTCTGTTGATACCACAATCACAGAGGCAGCTACCTTATTTTGCCTTTGGGCAGGAACTTCTCAATTGTCAGATATTTCATGCGACATTTTGGGGTGGTTCTTTTGTATAACTCTGTGTTGGCTGCTTCTTACTCAGTCCTTCAGCATGAACTACCTGTCTAGGATTCAGCTTTTTCCTCCTCACTTGTTCTAGCTTTGATTTCCGTTGGTGTTTCCTAAAACGTCTTGTAACTAAAGTATCCTAATCCAAAAGATGTCTTTTTGGGGAATGGGGTGAGTAATGCCATGCAAGCACCAGATAGCTGAAGAGTTAGGTATCTCGCTATGCCAAATGTTGAAACAGCTAGCTGGTGTTTTTTAAACTTTCTTACTCTACCGTGTTAGTCAGCTTTCTATCATCATGACAATGTACCTGGCATAAATATTTTACAAAGAAGAAAGGTGTATTTTGGCTCCTAATGTCAAAGGTTTCAGTGCATGGTTAGTTGGCCATTATTTTGGGGCGTATGGAGGAACAGAATATTATGGCAGGAACAGATGGCAGAGAGTCTGCTCACCTCATGGCAGATGGTAGGCAAAGAAAGAAAGACAGGAAGGGGCTTGAGTCCCAGTATCCTCTTCCTGGGCATACCCCCCCAGTGATCTCCCTTCCTCCCACCTCTTAAAGTCTCCATACCCTGCCAGTAACTCCATAGGCTGGTGACCAAGCTTTTAATCTATGAGACTTCAGAAGGCATTCCAGATCCAAACAATAGAATCCACTGTGTCCTTCTCACATTCTTGTTTCTGATGTAGTCATGTGTGAGTTGGTCCATAAACCCATGGCTTAATGAACACTGTATTAGTGAATTAAATATTACATTTTTGTTTTTATAACCTTTATCTCACTTTATTTTTTTATTTCTTAAGGCTCTTGTCAGCTTTGGAAGAGGTAGCAAGTTGAGTGTTCTGTTTGGACTGGCTTTCCTCTCCCTGGGCTATGTTTTCTCACATCTAGTTTCCTATTTTAGCTATCAGTACAATAGGCCAACAAACAAACTTAATGTCTTTAGCACTTGTGTCAAATCTGTATCTCAGGTGAAAAACCAACCCTTCTCCAAACACTATCTTAGGTTATTTAATAAGCAGCCTCTCAATAGAACAAAATCTAAGCTACATCAGATCATATAATTGTTTAGCAAATATTCTTTCTTCCCACCTCTGTGGAAAGGGTATTCTCACCCTACTAACTTTGCGCTCAGTCATGTGATTTGGTTAGGGCATTGAATATGAGGCATGTGACTTAGCAGAGCTTTAGATCAATTGTGTGGTTTAAATTGTGCTATTGTCTGGCCATGAGAAAACTGTGCCCTAGGTAGCTGCTGAAGTTTTAGGATTACTTCCAGAATGGAAGACACAGAGAGCAGATTTGAATCCAAGCCCAGGCACTGCTGACTCATTGTCCAAGGAGTGAGAAATGACAGTTGTAAGCCTGTGAGACTTTGTAATTGTTTGCTGGCATAACTAAGAAGATCAATACCAAATCAAATCAGTATTCTATCCCATAACATCTAAGTATCTTATATCCAATCTATTATACACTCTGGGAAGGCTTGTTGAGTCTGTGTCCTATATAGTCATACCTGGCCCAGCACTAGGTTTAATGTTCTGTTGTCATCATCTTGAAAATAAATAAATAAATAAATAAATAAATAAATAAATAAATAAATAAATAAATAAATAAGAAAGCAAGCAATCTCATACTTTAATTTTTCACTGGAACTCATTAAATTTGCTAGCTGATCTTCTACCTGGCATACATATTTCAATAGGAATGGTAGAGAGCACACAGCAGCATTTAGGTTGGATTACAATAACTCTGCCTTATGCTTTATTATATAGTAACACTCATGCATGTGTAAGCACACAGGCACATACAGCAGTGACTTTGTTTGCTAGTGAAATGATTCTCAAATGTGTGACATACTAGTTGCCAAATCTTGAAAACCTCACTGAAATTCTATTAGCCAGAGTTGATTCGTCTGTTAAATGGTTTCTGTGGCATTATCTATATTGTGAGTATGCTGTGAAAGTTAAGTGACTGATTTAAAGCATGTACCCCTTTCTATGAATTAGACAATCAGTATTTCACACCACCTACTTTTACCTTAAGTTTCCATTGTAACAAAGCTCTCAGAAGTCATCATCAGATAGACATGGCTGTGCCAACAAATCAAAGGTAAAGTTGGCCACATGGAGGCAAAACAGTGGCTGGAAAACAGAAATGCATCAGCTTCTGTTTTTCAAATGCTAGGATGTGTCTCCTCAACTTTTGAATCTAAAATAATTTTATTGTGTTCTTTGAAGGATCTATTTAATCTTCAGGACCTGGAGGATTTGGGTTATTGTTATTCCTATATTTTTACATGTCAATTTTTGCCAGGAGTAAGGTCTAAATTATCACATTACATGGATAAGAGGCACTTTATATTAAGGTAGTCTAGAAAAATTGTCTAATATTCATTCTAGCATCTGAGTCTTTAACCAATATCATCAAATAGACCCACTTTTGATAAAGCAGAAGAAATGGAAGGCATGGCATTTTGCCTTTTGTATTTACTCACTATTGGAATTACAATCAACAAGATGGACTAAATTACACTTATTTTTTTCTCCATAGCATTATTCTTACAACATCATAGCAGGTTCAGAAGAACATCAGTATAAGGCCATACAATTGGAATTTCTTTTACTTCACTATATAAGGAGGAGAATTGTTATAAAAAAGCTTTTCTATTGGCAGGGGAAAGAGAATAAGCAATAAATTCAGCCTGTCGTATCCAGGTTTTATCCGTGATTGCAAAAAGTGCGTATACAAAGATGCTTTTGCTTGTCCCAGTTTTCAGCTGGGCCACTTAGTTTATTTTAGAGCTGCTCAAATCACTCTAAATGAGAGAGCCATTTCATGTCATTTCTGCTGCAAGTGCCATTAAAGATTACTGGAAAGTTGGAGGCCTATGAAAACCTTATTTAGAGCTCTATCTATCTTACAATTACCTCTTCCAAAATGTGTACATCAATTGAAGGGAGTTATTGCAGATCAACACTAAAACATTGAACATGGAGCTGAGAGAAACAAATGGAAAAACAGAGATCTTCAAGATGCTGGTTATCTACATATACACCTCTAGAGGAATTTTGTTTCTGCCTTGTGGTTCATTCAATCTACACATTACTTAATGACAGGCACTGTACTAAGAACCATAGCTATCTGATGAACAAAAATGTCTCTGCTTTATGGTGTTTAATCCAGTAGTTGATTTGCAAAGGAAAAGAAGGGGAGTGGAATGACAGAAGGGAATATGTCTATCAGCTTTCAGCTAGTGGGAAAAAAAAGTACCAAGCTCCTAATTACAGCCATGTCTGAACTATTTGCAGCTTAGTTAACATTTTACAATGTCCATGCATATATATTTGACCATGATCTTCTGCAAACCTCTTTCAAACCACCTTTGAGAAATGAGAAAATCCAGGCTAGGTGTGCAATAGACAACTGTTATCTGTACTGAGAATTAAATTTACCTTCAAATGTCACAAGAATAATAGGAATGGGTGGAAGCTGCACAGAGACAGAAGGGACTTCCTTAGCATACAGTGAATTGCCCAGTCTCAGGAAGGTGTCCAGAGGGTATATAATTCAAACATCAAGAAGGGGGGAGGGTGACACTTTCAGATTCTAACTCTAGGACTCTATATTTATGTGTATCCTCCCACTACCCCAGTGTTTTCAAGTGTGCATTTGCTTTGTCAGGAATTAATAACTCAAAAAAAAAAGAAAGAAGTCTAGGCTGTACCTACACCTGATGCATGAGAGTGTGCAGTAGTGAGATCTCAGACCCTGTCCAACCTCTCAGTTATTCATGATGTTAACCAAAGCTTGGAAACATCAAAACATTATTATTATTTTTTTAACCTATGCTTAAAAAGCACTTTGAATTAGTAGATTCCAAATATTTTTCTCACTGTGATCACAGAAAGAAATAAATGTTTATGTATTAATAGATAATAATAATAAAATAATAATTTCCAATAGCAATACTTATATTTACAACATACGATGAAACCTTATTTTTTTTTTGAATTTTGGTAATGCAAGTTGTGATTCAATAAATTAATGTAGTTCTCCACTAATGGAATATGGCTCACAATTGTAAAAGCACAACTTTAGAGACAGAGCCTCAGAGTCAACCAGGAGAAGGATAGAAATCCTCCAATCCCTTAAGCCAATGCACCTATTTCTCTTGTTTTCTTTTTCTATTCTTCTTAAGATTGTATTTGAAGTATTCTTGGGTTAAATTTTCTTCTAAACTCTTTAGCAGTAGAAAGCTCCCTATTACAGTCTTGGCCCTAAAGAAGATAAGAAAGATGAAAAAAAAAAAAAAAACCCCACTATCTATGCCCTCAAGTTCCTTATCATATAATTGATGAGCTGTGACTAATTCATGTGAAGCAAATAGTAGGTAATTAGTGCTAGAGAGAAATGTTGGAATACCAGAACATCTCAGGCCCAGGAGTTAGAAACCATGCATTCAATTTTAAATAGTTACTGAGTTTCCATTGTGTTAGACTTTATTTTAGAATTGAGAATGTAACGGTGGATAAGACATAATTTTTGCCTTCAAGGAGCTGATAATCTAGATGGAAAGAAAGAACATCATAGAGGCTTTTATATTCAAATGTGATGCATGCTATAAAAGAAATACATGGGAACACAGAGGACAGTGAGTTAGTCAAAGGGTGAAGACAAAGAGAATTGGGACCTTGAAGGTGTAAACTTGAACTCAAGGGGTAGGATGTACTCAGATAGAAAAAGCTAAATTCCTGGTAAGGAGACTCAGGACAGAAGTCTGGCTTGAAAGAACTGCTTACAGTTTAGAGAGGATGCAGGATTTGGGAATAGGAGAATGTTCCTAGGGAAGAAGTTATGAGGACATATGATATGAAGGACATTGAGTATCATGTTAAATAATTTTGACTGTACATTGAATCATACAAGTGTTTCCACTAGCTTGAAAGACAAAATTAGATATATACTTGGGGGAAAGTACTCGGATTGATGTGAAGAAACTGAAGAAGAAGTAATGGGTTGTTGAGAGTTAAGATAGGATTTTATTTAACTGAACAAGATGGCACATGCCTGTAATTCCAGTACTTGGGAAGCTGAAACAGAAGGATAGAAGGTTCAAGACCAGCCTCAGCAACTTAGTGAGACTCTCAGCAACCTAGGGAGAACTTTTCCAAAAGAAAAAAAAATTAAAAATGAATTGGGATGTAACTCGGAGGTAGAATACCTCTGAATTCAATCCCCATTACCACATGCAAAAAATAAAAATGATAGAATTGTACTAAAGTGTTCAAACAAGAGGAAATAAAGACATATGCTAGCCCATGTGCAGTGTGAATGGAGCAGACGAATAATAAAATGAAACTAGAATTAATGGAACCTTGAAGTTGACAACAGACATAAGTTCTAACCTCAATTTTGCTACCAACTGAAAATATTATCTTGGATAAGTCATTTAATCAGGTTTTCCATGTTCAAAGTGAAAATATTAGACAAATGATCTCTAAGAGCCTTCCCTTTCCTCCAAGTTTATGAAATTATACAGTTTCTGATAAATCTCTTATCCTGGCTGAGGGTATGGGAGAATGAGTAGTGATGGCCAGACAGGACTGAAAATTGTTTAGTCCTGAGAAATGTTGACTCAGACTTTAGATTTGTATTAAGATGGTTGACAGGCTTAACTGTATTCATTTATTAAATAAAGTTTAATGTGTTGCTTTGCATATAATCACAGATAGGAAAAAGAAAACACCCTCCAGTCCCTAGCCCCTTTTCCAGAGCTTCCTGAGCTTAAACTTTTCCTAAGTTGCTAGAAGCTGATGATAGCTTGAGATTTGCAGCACTGAAGTATGATTTTCTTTGCTCTGATATTTTCTTCTAAAAACACGTGTTGTGGTTGTTGGATAATTTGTAGCTTGCTATCGTTATTAACTTTGCTTGTCCCTGGTAGCTGACTAATGTGCTTATTTTAGGTAGTTCATTCCTTTGATGGTAAAGATTATGTGCTGAGAGATATTGAGTGCCAATTTTGTGCAGAGATATTGCTTATGCTAATTCTTGTGCCTGGGCATTTAATTTGGTGCATTTACAGTTCAGCAAAATAACTTAGTTTTTCTTTTGTGGTGCAAAGAGAAATAGATTTCTATAGAGTTTTGACTATTATTAAGGGTTATAGGAGCTAGAAGCTAATAATAATAATAATCACTATCATTCATCAACAGCTTGCTGTGTGCCAGGAATTATTCTGGTGTTTTTGTGTAATTTCCTTGTATACATTTTCTCATATAATACTTTTACCCACACTGAAGGGTAGGTTCATTCCAATTCCCATTTTAGAGATGAAGAAACTCAAGCACACGTGCTCACATTCCATTTGGTTTATTCTATTTTATAATTTCAAAAAACTGCCTTAGTTTTCTTAGTGCTTCCCCTCATTCTCTTCTTTCTCCCCTCCTTCCTCCTCCTCTTCCTCCTTTTCCTCTCTCTCTCTCTCTCTCTCTCTCTCTCTCTTTCTCTTTCTCTCTCTCTCTCTTTGTCTCTCATCTCTCTGCTTCATTTTCTCTCTGCTTCATTTTCTCTGTCTCATCTCCTGTTCTTTCCTTCAAACCTATCTTTTTGTTTGTTTGTGGTACTGGGGATCAAACCTAGAGGCATCCTATCTCTGAGCTATTTTGGAAACAAGATCTCACTACATTTTTTAGGACCTCACTAACCTGCTGAGTCTGGCCTTAAACTTGAAAGCCTCCTGTCTCAGCCTCCTGTGTACCGGGATTACAGGCATACACTCCCAAGTCCAACTCCAAACTACCTCTTTTTCTCCCCCATCCTCCCCCATCATTAATATTAAACGAATACAATATGCAATGATATCGAATAATTATGGTGAAATAATGAAAACAAATATATTAAATTGAAAGAAACTCAATGGCTCATTTAAATGTCTGTGACTTCGAGTACACACAGGGCTCGTAAGACAACACAAGGAACATTCTCCTCTTGCTCCCTTGCTCCCTCACTCACTTGCTCTTCATTTTTCCCACTCTTTCATTTTCTTGTTCTCTCTTACTTCTGCTTTCCTTTCATTGCTGATTTTGTCTTCCAGAATGTCTTCATTGCCTTATCCATCCCTTAACATGTCTTTCCTTAATACCTATCACAGAGAGCATAAGATCAACTCACTGTGATGCTGTGAGTCAAGTATTGACTGAAGACGAGTAGAGCATATTTAAAGTACACAGCATGCCAGAGCCTATAATCCCAATACTTTGCATCCTGAGACAGGAGGAGCTCAACTTCTAGGCCAGCCTCAGCAACTTAGGGAGATTGTGTTTTAAAATAAAAATTAATAAATAAAGGGTGCTGGGGGGTATCACTCAGAAGTAGAATGCTCCTGAGTTTAATCTCTAGTACTATAAGTAAATAAAGTACAAAGCACAAGTGGAGAGTCCAAATTGACAGTTTTATCAATACTTTGATTTTTAATTTCCAACCTGTGATAGCCAGGTCAGAATTTATCCTTTTGCAGGAACTTGGTAACAAATAAATGGTTCTCTTTTCTAGATCCAACAAGCAGACCCTCTAACAGAGATCTTTGTCTCTTTTCTAAAGACTTAAAAGCGTAAGTTGTGATAAACATCTTGCTTTATCAGGACCAGGTTTTCAGTGTTCTAAGTATTGGTCATCCACATGAAGAAATTCCTCCCCCATTCCTACCACTCCACCCAAAATTCTGCCATCAGCTGAGACTATCTGAAATTCACTGGTTAGGGGCTGTTCTCACCTCCATGGCAAATATGCCACAGGTGGATGACATCAGAAGTCAAGAATTAAAATTTCAGGTCTAGGTAAACTAACATTTAACTGAGAATGGTTCTAATACAAGGAGACAGGGAATGGACAGGATGCCTGTGCTGGTGCTAAGAAGGGGAGCACAGGCAGAAGTGTAGCACTGCAGGTCAGATAGAAGGGGATGGAATCTCCAGAGTTCCCCACAGCAGTTTGTGTCTAGGGGTGAACTCAAGTTTGGCTTTTGTTTGATTTTTTAACGCAATTTCAAAAACATTTGTACAAGAGAGAAAACAAAAGTTCCATTTGTTTTGTAGGATTACAAGTGAGGCTCTGAAAAGTAGGTCATTTCACTTGGTCTAGTACTATTGGGCTGTTGAAATGGCTGTTCTATGGGAAGAAGGATTTCAGTGGGTCAGGTGAAAGCCTTCGAGTCCACCTACTTCAGTATAAAAGCAGTGTTGTGACTTACAACTGTCTTTAAACTGTCACTCACTTAACCTCTTGCAGCTCAGCTTACCCGTCTATAAAATGGGAGAAGTGAGAACCTCACCTGTGTAGATTTAAACAGGATTGCTAATACAAGTGGCAGATATCATGACTGACTAAATGTTGATACTTCTTGAAAAAATAAACATAAAATCATAAAATAAGTCTGAGAGGTTGGCTGAGGTAGGCATGAAATGCACTTGCCCCTTTCTGTACTGTGCACCATCCTGAGTGAATCATAATCCTTGAAAAGTAGTACACCCCCTGGGGGTGCAGTTCAATGTAGACAGGCACCTAGTATGCATAAGGCCTGGGTTTGAACCCCAGAACCATAAGATAAAAAGCTAATACAGCAACAGTATCTTTATCTTTGTTTTCTGAAATAGGACTTTAGATTTCAATTCAGAGAAAATTTCTTTTATGCAAATATGGTCTTATGTACAGCATCTTCTGCCCTCTTCTGGCTTCTAAAAGAAATTCAGTTATAGGTACAAATTACACAGTGGATTGTTCTTATTTTATTTTTTAGCAGATGCCAAAGTTTACCATTTCTCAAGTTTTATGTGAGAATGATACAATCATAATATTTTGTATGAAGATGGAAATTACCAGAATCTTTGAGATTTTTCAATAATTTGGATAAATGGAGGTTTCCTGCTATTGTTTTAATTTGATCCTCTTCTTTGAGTGCCAACTCTAAATATTATAACTGAAAAATAATAATTTAAACAGGACCAAAAATTATTGCAAAGACTAAAATCTGAGGTCATTACAATGCCTAGATCATTAATCAGGTGTTTACAATAGACCCTGAATATGAGAAACTTTGATTGTGGAAAAAGCCTAGGGCTAGAAGTCTCAACTCTATTAGAGATTCTATTGGATTTTAATTCATTTCCCCCATCTTTCAAAGACCACATAAAAGCATATTTTTTTTCTGGGATGCTGGGGATTGAACACAAGGCCAGGAGTAATTTTTCAAGGTAGGACAATTCAAGTGAACTGACAGAGCTGGGGAGAGCTCCTTTTTGATCTTTAGATACAGCGTGGATTGAGCATCAGTTCATCTTGCCTTTGCAAGGACTATATGGAAGTTATTTATGCCAGTTAACACCCAGCCAGAGATGCCCTGGCATGGCATAAGCTCTCCTATTAAGATGCAACAACAAAACAGAAGTTTGTGTTGGTAAATACAGAGGAGTGCTGCGACCAGACTGGCTTGTTCACAGTTAGCAGAGATCAACTTGCTAAGGGAGGTCTTACACATCTCTGGGCTTCCTGCAGTTGGGAAGGATTAGCTAAATAGAATGAAAAGAGTGTTGGAGGGGAAGCCCAGTGGGCACGAAGAGAAAAGAGGAACAAATAATTTCAGATGAAAGGAGCAACGTATTCCTGATGTCAGCTGCAGTGTTTCCATTTACATCTCAGATTGTGTAATACAGATGTCTCCAATGTTAAAGAGTCCTAATATAGACTATTATTTTTAACCAAGCCTGAATTATCAATGTCTGGAATTTATATTATTCTGAGATTACTCCAACCCAAAAAAGGCCAAATGCCTTTATGGCAAGAAACCTTACTTAATCATTAAAACACATTATTATTCATAAGAATAAACCAATGCAAAGAACCTATGGGGTTTAAACAAAGAATGATGAATTTCCCTTACCGAATACTAAAACACATAAAAAATACGATGCTTAAAGTATTGTACCTGAACAATTTTTATGTATCATTTAAAAAGTAAATCTAATTTTTAAAAAAGAGTATTGTACTCCCTCCAAAACCTACAAAGGGAATAAAGGAATGAGGCATAAAGCTGAGAAACAAGTGCTAGCCCCTGACAAATGTGATATAATTTCAGGAGAAAGAAGCATTCTTCAATGATATGGTTGACATAATTGCTCAAACAATGGGGAGAAAATATTAAAAGTTTAATTAACATCACTTGCCAAAATACACTCCAAGAAGGTTACAAAGTTAAATATAATTTAAAAATGAAATAATGAAAGAGTAGTTAAATGCATATTACTTAATATATGTGATGGATTATTTTATTGCTTCCCTCCCTCCTAAAATTGATGCTGGATCCTGTGCTATTTTGACCCAATGATGGTGGGAATGAAGTTGAACAAAGGAAGTTTATAAGCAGGCAAGTCTTTGTTGGAGTTTATGTTATGAAGGGAGACACAGCTCTAACGAGAAGACCTCAGTCTGGCTCCCTGAATGAAAGAAGGGAGCTTGTTCTGTTGGTTACTTGCAGGGGTGGTGATGTTAATTGGCTTTAGGTGTGTTCAATGTAAGCATTCTGCCCTGTGCTAAAGAGTAGTTCCTGCAGCTGTTCAGAGAACACATAGAGGGAACCCTGACCTCACTGATGCAGAGCTGACACTGGTCAAGGGTTGCACACAACAAGCCTCCTGAGATTGCTGTCAGGCCATGAGCTAAGGCCCAGAAGTGCATCTGCTCTTTGTCACTATGTAGCCACTGCCTCAGAATGATAGTTTTCCATGAAGATTTATTGCTAAGATACTATTATTGTGTCATTTAGAGTTCTTAGTTTCAAAATCAAAATGTCTCTACCTAAGCTTATATAGAAAGGGAATTTACTAAAGATAATGGATCACACAATCTCTAGGACATTCACATAATTACAGCTTGAGGCCACACAGCCAAGAAAAATACCCATCTAGTGCTTTGTCTTAGTGCAAATACAATTCCATCATCCCACCATCCCTAATCAGTTGTTCCTTAGATTACAAGAGTGGACCTTATCACTAAACCAATGAGCCTAATGTTACTGAAATCTCCCTGCCTCATCTCCAGCATAGGCCAAGAAATAGGTGCTGCATGGATTCTCTTTCCTCACATCATCCTCTTCCAAATTGAAGACTGAATCATCTGGTACATAGAATTGATGAAGCCTAGGACACCTAGGTTGTATCTTAGTGAGGAGCTAGAAGGACAATGGACAGATAGAGTCAGGAGGCCACAGTGGTAGGGCCAAATTTCCTCAGTTTCAAGTACTAACAAGATACCAAGCTCCCTGAGAGTCAGTAGTGTCAGATCTCTTGAGTGCTCACAAGATTTTAAAACTTTCT
Source organism: Graphiurus murinus (assembly GCA_004027655.1). NCBI lineage: Eukaryota > Metazoa > Chordata > Mammalia > Rodentia > Gliridae > Graphiurus > Graphiurus murinus. Next base: position 117,449 of record PVLC010001501.1, on the reverse strand, counting down.
TAGAGTTAGTCAGATGTTTGCAAAACTCTAGTTGTTCCTGGTGATAAGCAGACACTATCTAAATCCCAGGAAACAACCTCTGGGGTCCCAACTAGAGAAAAACCTCAAAGGAAGCATATAACCATTAGACAAGCCACCTCCTTGGTTACCTACTCAGGGGGTAACTTCCCTTTGGGAACTTTTCTCTCTCTTGCAAGTCACACAGACTTTGAGAGAAGGCAGTGTGCAATTGACCTGGGCTACTTCTAGTAGTAACCAGAAGGCATCTGCTGGGCATCAAGGCTGGCTGAGGACTGTAGAGGTAACCTGCAACTTTCTTTGGTAGATTGTGTAGACTTTTGGAAAAGGCAATGTGCAATTTATGGCACTTAGCTCGGACTACTCCTGGATAGCAACCAGAAGGCAGCTGCTGGACACCAAAGTCCTCACTGCCTACCCTCAAGGGTGATCTGCCGCACTTATCATTCTGCTATCTTTACAATAAACTCCCTGCCTGGCTTTCTGTTGTCTGCAAGTGTCATTCTTCAAACTCCACTAGACACAACCCTTCGAAGGAAAAACATCGGTTTTACTAGCTGTTAAACAGGTTGAAGGAGTTGAGTCAGCTTCTACCTTGAGTCAATAGGACTCACAAAACTGAAATTGTCTCAATAAGAGTTAAGGTTTCTAAACTGTACATGGTGGCACACACTTGTAATCTCAGTACTTAGGAGGCTGAGATGGGAGTATCACAGATTTGAATCCAGCCTCAGCAACTTAGCAAAATCTTATTTTCAATTTTTAAAAAATAATAATGATAAAATGGGGCCGTAGGTATAGCTCAGAAGTAGAATATTCCTAGGTTCAATCCCCAGCAGCACAAAAAAAAGAGAGTTAGTTAATGTGTCTAAAAGATGATGAGTGGCAATAAATAAAATAAATATGACATATATTTCATATATGTTCATGATATAAACAATGCATCTCAAAACAATGCATGCTGTGAACCCCAATTTTTCAAAGCAAATTACACATGCAGAGAAGAATAAAGATTTGGAAAGACAGGAGGATCACAGATTTGAGGCCAGTGTGTGGTAATTTAGTGAGACCCTGTTTCAAAAAGAAAGAAAGAAAGATAGAGAGAAAGAGGGAGAGTGAGAGCGGGAGGAAAGAAGGAAGGAAGGAAGGAAGGAAGGAAGGAAGGAAGGAAGGAAGGAAGGAAGGAAGGAAGGAAGGAAGAAAGGAAGGTAACAGAGAGAAAGATTGCTTGCCTGGCATAGTGGCCCATGCCAGTAATCCTAGTACTTGAGAGGCTGAGACAGGAAGATCATAGATTCAAAGCCAGCCTCAGCAACTCAGTGAGGTTCTCAGCAACTTAGCAAGCCCCTTTTTCCAAATAAAAATAAAATAAAATAGGGCTGTGGCCATAGCCTGGAGGTAGACCTCTGAATTCCATCCCCAGTACCACAATAAATGAATGAATGAATAAGTAAATAAATAAGTAAATAATGCTGGGGATGTAGCTCAGAGATAGGATACTTCTGGGTCTGTCCAATCCCGAGTACCACAACACACACACACACACACACACACACACACACACACACACACACACACATGAGCATGCACACTAGTGATTTTCATGATTCATCTTGTGTAATTGTATTCTATGACAACTGGACAACACACATGGGAAGTTTGCTTTATACTTTATGGCTAATGGATGTTTACCCTCTATAATGAGATTTTCCAGCTTCTATTAGGTAGAGAAGGGAATTGTGAATCAGCAACCAAAATTCTCTTTGTTCTGTCATTAAAAACAATTTGTAGGATGCACACCCACAACACTAATCCCCTTGATCCATCAACATGGAACTGCTGCTAATCAGGATGCTTATCTGCTTGAAAGGGTGGGGTTAATTTATGTGAGAACTGCATAGAAAGAACATCTCTTTTGAGTTAAAAATATAGCAGAATTTACCATATCTTAAAGACAGAAATCCTTTTGTGAAGGACAATGTTTGGGGGAGTGGGGGAGAGATGAACAAGACAAAATCACCCTCTACTGCATTACAATCCAAAGCCACTTCAGGATTCCCTGGACAAGCCAGATGTTTAAATTGTAATCAGAGTCTCCATGAATACTGATTCAATGGAGGCAGAGATGAGGGTTATCTTTCTATGTCATCTTTAAAGTAATTATGGCCTCTTATCTAATGCTTGCTACTTGCCAGGCATTATGTCAGGTACTTTACATGTTTTATTCCTATCTTGAATGCTTTTTGGAGAAAACTAAAAGATGGACAAAAAGCTTACAGTGCATCTTCTCAGTTCAGAGTGTTTCCTTGTCTGGAAAGGTTATCCCCAACAATCTCCAATCTCATGGACAATCTCCTCCACAGTCACATTTGTGAGTATGCACAGCCTGTTCTCCACACCCTGCAAAGAAGGCCAGGATGGATGGATGGCTGAGATTGGGCCACTTAGATTCTCTTTCACATGAATTTGGAAATAAAGTTCAGATCCAGAGACTGCTAATAAATCTCTGGAGGTGGCTAGGAAAGGAGCATGGAAACTCCAGACCTGGAATCTCAGAAAAAAAGAATCAATTATGAAGCAGGAAAGAGACAAGAGGAAGAGATCAAAGACAGAGTCTTAATATTAATTTCCAATATATGTCATGACTTAAAACCTAACTTTAGAAAAATCCATAAAATGGAGATTTGAAAGTTAAAATCAAGAATTTTGTTCCTATCAACAAATCCAAAAGTTGGAATTATCCTCCCCATTTTATAGATGTGGAAACAGGCTCAGAGAATGGAGGCAATTTCCCCACAGCCACCTCCTTAGAACTAGAGCTGGTATTTGATCTGAGGTTGAAATAACTTTAAATCCTGTGATGTTCCTAGTGTGTATATCATTCCATATTGAGAGCTAGTCACTGCTTTAGCATGCATTTATGGAGATCCTTCTAAGTCCCAGGCACTATGTTTCTATGGTTTCACCAGGGTTGTCAAATTGTGGTATTTACATGATGTCACATCCATATGTGTCCGTGTAGGCTGCCAAAGGCAGGATACTCAGCTTGAGGTTAAGGGATAATCTCTGGAATTCATTATTCAGACACTGTGCTCTCAGTAAAGATAAAATTAAGGCAAGATGAGCTTTCAAAAGACATAGGTGTCAGAGGCTTTCAGTATGACTAAAATCTTCCAATAATAAGCCCTTACAAAGCTACTATGTGTATTTTAACAAGATCAGATGTTACCTGGTGTGATTTTTGTCCCTGTCTTCTAATAGAATGTACTTACCACTACAGTAGATGGGTAATGAGCACCTGCTTTTAGCGTTATTGTTGTTGCTATTGTTTAATGATTGTTTTAGCTTTACATACTGTAAAACCAGGTTATCTGAGATCATATCCGGACACACTGTCATATGGAATCCTGAAGGAACTGTGGCAGGTGGATGGCCCAGTGATGTTTTAAATTTCCTACTAAGCCCAGAAAGGTCATGTAATTTTCTCAAGGTTGCAGAACAACTTGGTTGCAGAGATAAAGCCTGCCTGCTAGAATAGACTGCCAACAGAAATAATTTTAAATAATTTAGGTTATTTATTTTTGATTCAGCCAAATAACAACACATGTCAATTAGATTCATGTCAGAACCTATTATGCATTCTACCCCCACAACCTGTCTTTCCCTGAATTAATGATATGTAAGTGGGGAAATTACAAGATTCACAGTTGGAATCTATAATGCTTAGGGTATAGTATAAAATCCCTTATATTAACTATGTACATTCTATCCTACTATAGCAACCTGTCATTTTGCTTTAGGACTTGAAATTGTCCTAAATGCTGATAATGAATACACACACACACACACAGACACACAGACATACACCCACACAAACACACCCACACACACAATGCAGTTATCAATGTCATTTTCAGATGCAATTATAGTCTGGAAAGTGATATGAGAGATATACCATAAAACCTTAGTTTTTATAAGATTTATGCTTGTTATCTTTTGTAACATAGATAAAACAGAACATAAACAATATAGTTAATTATTCTGGCCTGGAGATGGAAACTATTCTGGCTTGCAAATGTGCAGGAAAGTTTTTTGGCATTATCTCCAAGATATTAACAACCAGCACATACAGAATGCTTACCTGGGCTCTGCATGCATCACCTCAGTCCTCACGATCGCCTGTAGGGTAGGAACTATTTGCATCCCATTGTACAGATGAGGGAAATGAGGCCCAGAGACTAAACGTCCTCTAGTCTCAGCATTTCTCAGCCACTTTTTAAGTAGATAAATGGATCTGCCCTATTCTTAGTTTTATATGCAGCCCACATGTCGAACGTTCTAAATGGCGAAGCAATTTTTCCTGACCTGGTACATCTGTATTTGGCTTGGATCATTTTCTCCCTCCTTTTGCCAAAGGAATTTGTACTGAAACTTCAAGGCTCACAAGAATTATAACCCCTTTTTAAGTCTTACCTCTTTCATAACTTTCATAACTTCACTCATGTTCCCCTGGACTTTTGATTTTCATAATTCTGTCACTCTAATTACATCATTAACTTTCTGCCCTATCTAAAGGCTAAATTTATGTTTTAAGTTATTAATCAGATTGTGACATTTGACATTCTTAACCAACCACTGTTCCTTCTTGACATTTTTCCTCCCCACAATTTCAAGACCTTACATTCCACAGCCCCCTTCTATTCATTCTAGATCATCCTTGTGTACCCCCCTTTCTGTGTCCATTCAAAGACAGGAAGTCCATCCCATATCCTCAGATGAGGTTCACCAATAGAAATGAACATGGTACATGAGATGATCTAAATAAATAGGGTTTAATAATTTATTCCTAAGAAATCCAACCAGTGCCTAGGGCTTCAACTATAATGTATGAACTAACAAATATGACAGATTCCTCCCCTTCTCTTATTTTTGTGGTAATGAGTATGGAATCCAGGTGGGGCATTCTCCCTGAGCTACATCCCCAGTCCTATTTTATTTTGAAACATGTTTTCATTAGGTTGATGAGCATGTCACTACTTGCTAAGTCTGTCCTCAAACCTGTGATCATCATTCCTCCTGTTTCAGCCTCACAAGTACTGGTATTACAAGTGTGTACCACTAAACCAGGCCCTTTTATTTTTAAAAAAATGGAGAACTCTATCTTTTACTAACTTACTCACACAAATGTACACACACAAACACACATTGAAGCCAATTGGACATTGGACATTGGATCTTGAACATTGGGCCAAGTGATATTGTAGTCTGTGATGGCATGATTCTTGCTTTCATGGCAATTACTGTTTATATAAGGATACCAATTCACTATACAGTTTTCTCTGTCTTTTCTTCAACCTCTATTTCATTTTTATATTCATATTAGTATATTTTTTGGGAAACTTCTAATTGTCTCTTCCTTAAAACTTCTTAATAGTTCAACATTACACACACAATTTAATTCTATCCTCCTTAATATCTCATAGAGCCCCTTTATAATATGATTCCTTCCTCTGTGTATAGCCTCAGCTTTCCTACTTTCTCCCTGTATTCCAAGTACGGTAAGCTCTTTGTCACTGCTAATAATGCAACGGCTTTGCTTATCTAGGTATCTTCCTACTTACATCTTAGTGGGATTTACTGGGGGGGGGGGCGAAGATTAATATACAAAATCTTCCTTACTTGCCTGGGTTATGATTCAATTTAGGAATATATATGGAATAGGATAGGTAGAAATCAAAATGTTACCTTTATATCGACAATGATTTTATTAGATGATGTGGTTTATACTGTTATGCAAGCAGATCTCTCTGAATCTCAGAATAGACATTTCTATGCTATCTTTCAGTTAAAAACAGCACTTGATAATTGCTTTCCCATCATGGGGTAGAAAATTTGTCCTGCTAACCTTGCTGTACTGTTCAGTTAGAGAACACCAGCTCTCTGAGGGCAGGTGAGCTATTCACAGTGGCCAAGATATAGAAGTAACCCAAGTGCTGATCAAGAGGTGAATGCATTAAAAAATGTGGTATACATACATGCATAAAATAATATTATTCAATCTTAAAAATACCCAAAACCCTGCCTTTCTCACAACATGGATGGACCTGTAGTACATTATACCTAATTTGGTACAAAATTAAATAAGCCAAACATTAGAAGACAAATATTGTATGAGATCTCTCTCTCTCTCTCTCTCTCTCTCTCTTTCTCTCTGACACACACACACACACACACACACACACACACACACACACACACAACTACACATATATATGTATGTATAAAAGTTGGACCCAGCCAGGTGTGGTGGTGCATGCTTGTAATCCCAGCATTTGGGAGGCTGAAACCGGAGGATCTAGATTCGTGGCCAGCCTAAGCTACTTAGTGAGGCATTCTGCAATTTAGTGAGACCCTATTTCAAAAATAAAGACTAAAAAATAGGGCTAGGGGTATAGCTAGAAGATATAATGCCCCTGAGTACAATCCCCAGTACTACCCCCCCAAAAAAATTGAACCAATAGTAACAGGGGGATAATGTTGTTTATAGAGGCTGGCAAATAGAGGATATGTTAGGTAAATGGTACAAACTTTCAATTACAAAATAACTAATTTCTGGAAGCCTGATCTATGAAATGATGCCTACAGTTAATAGTGTTTTGTGCATGTGAAATTTGCTAAGAAAGTACATCACAAGTGTTTTTGACATTCACACATAAAATTATAACTAGGCAAAATGATAAATACATTAATTGTCTTGATTATGGTGATCATTTTACAATATATACACACATCAACACACCATATTGCATACCTTAGACATATATGATTTTTATTTGTCAAGCAAACCCCAATAGAACCCCCAATAGACCTTGAAAAAACCTTAAAAAAATTCTTGCAAAAATCCTTAAAAACACCAGTTGACCTACCAATTCCACTTCAAGAATTAACCTAAAGTAATCAGAGATCTAGACAAAGGTTAAAGCACAACGTTATATTTCAATATATTAGTAAGAAAATTGGTTAGAATAAATATTCCATAATCAAATGTTGAGTAAATGACTCAGGCCTGTAACCCAGTACTTGGGAGGCTGAGACAGGAGGATCTCAGGTTCTAGGACAGTCTCAGAAACTTAGCAAGGCCCAATGCAACTTAGCTAGAACCTGTTTCAAAATTAAAAGGGCTGAGTGTATGACTCAGAGGTAGAATGCCTCTGGGTTCAGTCCCTAGTATCACACACACATACAAAAAAAAAAAAGTTGAATAAATAAAGTATGGGCCATTCATTAAAACTTTTAAAAAAGGAGCTTATACACAGCCCTGGCCATCTTCCAAAATCATCAATCACATTAAGCTGGTATACCTCTCCCATGGGAGGATTAGTGAAAGGGCAGAGAAAGGCTACGAGTTTCATGCTAATGGATCTCCTCCAGAATCTAAATATTTTTATATGATAAATATATAATTATTAATATAAACATAATAATGCATTATTTATGTGTGTATTATACACACACAGATATAACTTTACTTCATCAGAATTTCTTCAATTTTAAGGGGGTGGGGAAAAATATTACTTTGTCTTATGCTGAGAAGCATAGTAATAGAATTTTCTTTGCCTGCAGTTGGGTGGGTCCAGGTACTTAATTAATGTCATAGTCCTTGTCTATCTTTATCTCTGCTTTCCTCTCTCCATTCCAATCTAAGGCAGGCTTTCCCTGTATTGCACTAGGACAGTCAGATGGCCATCAGCACCTGGCAACTATCTCAAATATTAGTCTAGTGGAAAGAGGGCTGGCTTTACCTCCCCAAAATTCTAGCAAATGGTCTGAGATTGAATTTAATTTAATAACTTAGGTCTGTGAAGTAAAATAACATGGTATGTTTGTTTATTTGTTTGTTTTGTGTTTATTTTTTTTAACTAGGCTTGATCATATAACCTCACTACAATATTGGCTAAAAACAGGGATAGAACCAGGCAAGGTGGCTCATGCTTGTAATTCCAGAACTTGAGAGGCAGAGACAGAAAGAGACAGAAAGATTGCAGGTTTGAGGTCAGCATGCAGTAACTTAGTGAGATCCTGTTTCAAATTAATAAATAAAATAGGGCTGGGGGTGTAACTCAGAGGTAGAATGTCCCTGGGTTCAGTCCCTAGTAACACACACATGCATACATGTGTATACACACATACACACACACACACACACACACACACATCAAGGTTAGCTGAAGGATTGGGGGGCGGTTCACACAAGATTACAGATAATTATTTCGTAAAATGAAAATCTCTTTTTGGACACCTGAACAGTAAATGTCCACATGTGCACTGTTCCATAGGCCCATCCAGGGGTCAACCCAGGTGGCTGAGTGTCAGTGAGACCCAGTCTAGCCAAAATAGTATTTTTTAGATTATGCTTAATGCTGAATTGGACGTCTCCCTGCTCCTTTCACAGCCAACCAGGAGTTGGTGTTTGTTTTTCGTTAGCCTAGAAATCAGACTTTCTTGAAATAGGTGAATTGGGAAATCTTCCTGCTCTACAGAAAATATTGTTGCTGTGGTAATTGTGGCAATAGAAGCCTGTTGGAAATGAGTCAGGAAGTAGAGAAAGGAAACAGTAACCCCAGTCTCTACTGTCAAAAGAAGGGACGTATAAGCAGGTACTAATTTTTCTATTCTAGCTTCTCCTGGAAACACACACACACACACACACACACACACACACACACACACACACACACAGATACACACATGATGGGAGAGAGGAGAGAAAGAGAGAGAGAGAGAGACGAAATCACCATTTACCTGAAAATGATGAAACAAAAAAAATAAATAAATATGCCAGCCACCAGGGAACAGAAATAAAAATACCTCCAAAATTTCAGCTTAATGGTATATGTCAGATTGTATTGACTCACTTGTGAAAGAAAAATTGCAGTATTACTCATTCTGATTTAAAATAACATATTTAGAGGTCTCGTGATACATGAAGATCAGCAAAAACAAAACCCTTTGTGCTTTGCCGCACACTGGCAGGGACATCCGTGCTGGCTTTGCCAAGGGCCTGGTTGTGCTCATTCCAATGTCCTAATTTTATTTCTCTCTCTCTTTTTCTCTCTGTCTCTCTGTCTCTGTCTCTCCTCTCTGTCTCTGTCTTTCTCTCTCTCATGTTTGAGAAATACAATAGAATTTTCTTCACAGCATGTGGATATCTGAAGTGTTAAAATTACATTTTCTATTTTAAACTCTCTCTCTTTTTAATTTAAAAGGACTTGTCAGAACATGCAGTCCCCCACCTCCCCCTTACAGAATGGGGAATATACAAACCTGATCTGGGAGAGGCAAAAGGACAATGCCTAAGAGAAACAAACAAGTAACCACGAAACATGCAAACACAAATTAGGTAAAGAAAGCAGACATCTGAATGTCAGCCTCGTTCCATGAGAGATGAAGTCTCTCTTGGAGTCAGATAGAGAATGCAGCACAAAGGAAAAATGGCAGGGACTCAGTGAGGAGTTGGGAGAAACTTCTCATCTAGCTCTTAGCAGACAAGGCCCTGACTCACTCTACCTCAATTTCCTGGAAGTATTGCAATGAACACTATAAATACTAATACCCATTGTTATCATTTGGATGTAAAATGTCCCCTAGAAAAGCATATGTATTGGCAATGTAAAAAATTTCAGGGGTAAAGTAATGGAATCTTGAGAGTGCTAATCTCGTCAGTGGATCAATCCATTGATAGATTAATAATTCAAATGTACTTATTGGGTAAGAATTTAGACAGGCAGGGTGTGGCTGGAGAAGGTCAGTCATTGGAAGCATGGTTATGGGGATTAGACACCTCATCCCCACCTCTTGTTCTCTCTGATTCTGGCCACCATGGTGTGAGAGCTGTGTCCCTCCAGTCCCTCCATGAACCCTGCTGCAGCTGCCACCATATGCTTTGGAACTGGCTCTATGGATTGAAGTCTTTGAAACCTAAAGCCCCCATAAACCTTTCCTCCTCTAAGTTGTTTTTGGTCACCACAATGGGAAATCTGACTAAAACAATCCTACATAGGCATACTGTGTGGAAAATAGCTGACATTTACTGATAGCTTATTTTCGTGTATGATAATATGTTAAAAGTGTGTGTGTGTGTGTGTGTGTGTGTGTGTGTGTGTGTGTGTGTAGTATAGTGTATTCAGGAGATACACTTTCTTGAAGATATTAATCATTCTTACTCTACCTGTTGCAATTTCAATCTTAGCTGTCCTCAGAGGTCCTGTGGCAAAGGCTATTAGGAGGTTGTGAGACCTTTAAAAGGGGCCTCAAGAGAGATGTTAAGGTCCCTGGGTGAGTGTCTTTGAAGGGGATTGTGGGACCCTGGTCACTTCCTCTTCTTTTTTGCTTGCTGGCCATGAAGTGAGTTGTTTTGTGCCAGGACACACTTGTGTGTCTTGCCACAGGACCAAAACAAGAGAGTCAAGTGATGATGCACTGATGCCTCCAAAACCTTTGCTCTTTGTAAAATAATTATCTCAAGTAATTCTTACAGTGATAGAAAACTGACTACACCCTACCCACTATGAGATTGGGCTGGGTTGTTATTTCCACTTGACAGAAGAAGCTCATGCTGATTCCCTGGCATATGATGAATGCTGAGGGGTACCTCTTATACCTTCCTTCAAGAGAAGTGTTGCCTCCCAAAGCTCATAGCTGAGACTCAATAGGGAAATCCCTGTGCCACAGGAAACTGCCTTGCCCCAGGTTCTGCTCAGTACATACATAACTAGGTGAGGGAGTAGTAATGCCTGCCTCTTCTCTCAATTTGGGGCACCTCTGAAAGGCTGCCTCACCTCTCAAATTCCCTGAGGGATTGATGAGGCACCACTAAGATCACACTGGTATTCAGCTTCTCACTCTGCCCAATCGTGTTTCCATCACTCATCATGAGTCTTGATCAAGAGCAATCTTCAGTAAATCTTTCTCATACTCATTTATGTCTGTTTCTGGAAAGCCTAGCCTAAGGCAGACACCCAGAATAAGCACCAACTAAATGTATGATGTTACAGGGATTTACAAGAAACACCTATATTTACAACACAGATTGTTCTACACAATTAAGTAAGAGAGGAAATGCCTTTTCCTGCTAATATGAAGTTCATTGTTTGCTATACATAATAATAAATAATGTTTCATCAGTTAAGATATAGCTGCCTTATCCAAGAGATACAAGCATATAACATAGAGTCAGCTCTGCCCCAAAGGTTGTTGGCTCATGAGAAGTAGGACCAGTTATTTTATGGGTCTTTTTTTTTTCTTGTGTTATGCAATGTATAATAAGGAAATGTGTGGTTGTCTGTGCCTGAATGCCACTTTCAGTAATAGAAACGCCTTCTGGGGAAATAAGATTGGTGCCAGGACTAGAATATGGGAGCAAACTTGAAATTATTTCACTTCTATTTCAGATTTTTTTTTTTTAAAGAAGAAGTAGCAGCAAGCAAGATCATTTTTGAGGGCTGCTACCACATTGAATGAAAATGTCTCTACAGCCCTTTGTAACCAACCACATAGAAACCCACAGTCTGAGATTGGCATGTGGGCAGTGCTGACTTGCCTTTGAGTATTGTCACCCATGACAATGTCATATCCCTTCACAAGCACTTCATATTTTTCCTAAACTAGACTTAACTATTCCTTGAATAAAAATAAAAAAAAACCAAATGTGTAGAATAAAAAGATAAAATGCTTCACCAAGATAGAGTAAGCTCACTATAGATATTCATTCCTACTGATTACTACCCAACATTCTAGACTAAAGAAAAAAATACTGAAAACTAAACAAAGCAGGAAGAATAGGAGAGGAGTCAAATACTCAACAAGTACCCCTAAAAGAAATTACTTGCCACTTGATTATACGTATTTTTTTTTCTTCTGTGGCAATAGTAAGAACAGAAAAACTCAAATAGAATTTTATTTTCATAAAGTCTAAGAAAAGAAGTTTATGAAACTTGAAGGATAAAGATGAATACCACAGAGAAGGAACCTAAAGAATGGGATCCCTTATCCTTATGCTGTGTATAAACTAGTACATGTCCTGAACTCATTGCTAAGGACCATGTGAAAAATGGATGGAAATCAGTACAGAAAAGATATAGAAAACTAAATCATAGGCAGGCATGGTGATGCATGCTTGTAATGTCAGTACTTGGGAGGCTGAGACAGGAGGATCACAGATTTATGGCCAGTCCCAGCTACATAGTGAGGTCCTCCTCAATTTAGTGAAAACTTGTTTCAAAATAAAGAATAAAAAAAAAATAGGGCTGGGGGTGTAGCTTGGAGGTAGAATGTCCCTGGGTTCAATCCCCAGTAACACACACACACACACACACACACACACACACACACACACACACAAACTGTATCACTGGAGAAGATAGATAACTGTTCAAGTATAAACCAAACTATAGTGGTTATGTGTCAAAACAAAGAAAAAAAAAACCAATACTCTAGAGAAGACTTTAACAAGAACTAGTATCTATACAATGTGTTTTTTAAGTGTGTATGCACATTCCAAAATTATTAAATATGCAAAGAATCAGACACAGGCTATAAGTTCTCAAAGGGAATGGTTAGAATGAGATGACACCCACAGAATGATCCAGACACTAGAATTACATATTAGCAAAAAATATTTAAGTAGCTATTATAACTCTACCCTGTGATTTAAAGGCAAATATAATTTATGGGAGGCTGAGAAAGGAGGATCACCGGTTTGAGGCTAGTATGTGGTAATTTAGCAAGACCTTGTTCAAAATAAAAACATTTACAAGGCTTGGTGACCCATGCCCCTAGTCACAGTACTTAGGAGGCTGAGATAGAAGTATCGGAGGTTTGAGGCCAGACTTAGCAACTTAGCAAGATCATGTTTTGAAATAAGAAAATAAATAAAAATAAGGGTTGGGATATAGCTCAGAGGTGCAATGCCCCTGTGTTCAATCCCAGTACCAATAAATAAATAAAAATAATATAATCTTTTTTAAAGAGTATCTCAGATGTAATATACACTTGTGTTTAATCCCAGTACACACACACATCCCACACACACATGTAAATATAATTGATATAAATTAAAAGAGATCATTTCAGAAAAATCAGAAACATGATTTTCAAAATGTAGGTGAAAATTTCAAAATTAGAAACAAATATCTTGAATAAAAAAATTTACTTAAAAGGCCTAATAGCAGAATGGAAATAATAAAGAATCTGTGGACTCTACAAAACTTTCATATGAATAGATCAAATAAAAACATAAAATATATATTTTGTGGCACCTGAGATTGAGCTCAGTGGCATTCTACCTCCAAGGTAGAAGTAGAATACACCCAGCTCTATTTTATTTATTTATTTTTTGTTTTGGAACAAGATCTTGCTAATTTGCTGAGACTGGCCTTGAAGAAGTGATCCTACCACCATGCCCATCTAAGAAAACATATTTTAAAATGAAGAAATCCCTAAGACCTGTTGGACAAGAGCAAAATTTTTAAAATTTGTATATTTTCTGGAGTCCTAAAGGAGAGAGATAAAAAAAGAGATTAGGAAAGATATTTGAAGACATAATGGCTGTAAACCTCCAATATTTGGTGAAAATCATACATTTACATATTCAAGAACCTGTACAAACTCCAAAGAAAATAAATTTAATAAGTAAAAGCTGTCACAATAATACTGAATAAAATAAAAGATAAAAATAATCGTAAAAGCAACTGGAGAGAACTAACATAAATATGGGAAGACAAGATTCAAATTGCGTCCTGTTTTTCATCAGGAACCATAGATCCTAAGACAGTAAAACAACAAATTTAAAGTGCTAAAAGAGTAGATCTGTCAAATAAGACTTGTACATACATTGAAAATAACCTTCATGAAAAGATGAAATAGAAACATTCACAGTTGAAAAAAACTAAGAATTTGTCACTAGCCAATCTGCCCTAAAGAAATGCTAAAGACACTTCTTCAAGCTGATGATAAGTGATAGTAAAAAGAAACTTTATGCCAAGTGAGATTAGTCAGTCACAAAAAGTCAAAAATCGGATGTTCTCCCTAATATGTGGAAACTAGGGAGAAAGTGTGTGATAGGGGGGACTCTAGAAGAAGAAGGAGAAACCTTGGATGAGCAAAGAAGGTGACCTAACTGAAGAGGGAGGGAGGGGCAGAGGAAAACACCCTAATGCACATGATGTGCATTCACAAACATATCAAAGTCAATCAATAAGCTGAACATGAGGAGGGAGGGAGGAGGAAATGGGGTGGGAAATAGGGAAGGGTTAAATGAGAGTTGTGTGGATGTATGCCTCTACCAGTTTGTACCTCATTAAGGTGTATGATTACAATGCACCAATTAAAAAATAAAATAGAGCCGGGCGTGGTGGCGCACGCTTGTAATCCCAGCATTCGGGAGGCTGAGACCGGAGGATCCGAGTTCGCGGCCAGCCTCAGCTACCTAGTGAGGCACTCCGCAACTCAGTGAGACTCTGTTTCAAAATAAAGAATAAAAAAAGGGACTGGGGGTGTAGCTCGGAGGTAGAATGCCCCTGAGTTCAATCCCCAGTACCGCAAAAAATAAATAAATAAATAAATAAATAAATAAATAAATAAATAAATAAAATAAAATAAATAAAAATAAACTTCAGAAATGAAAGAACATGAAAAATAGTGACTATCTGGGTTAACATGAAAGACATTGTTTGCCTGATTTTTATTAAATATAGATGATTATTAAAAACAAAACTATAGTAGTGGCAAGTGAGGCTGTCAATGTTTGTATATGTGTATATGACAACTACATGATGATGGAGAAAGAGTTTGGAACTAAATGACAAAATCTTGCATTTTATTTGTAGTAAAATTTTACTTTGCATGAAGTGCAAAGGGATAGCTCTATACATTGTAGTCTCTGGAGCAGCCACTCAAAAAAGACAATACAGTGAAAAATAGGCAAAACATCAATAGATGAGTAAAAGTTAAGAAGAGTCAAAATATATGGAAAATATAATATCCATGATAAAAACTTTCAGAAAACTAGGAATAGAAGACATTTTGGATATTGCAGAGATAGTTCATTGACAGAGCACTTGTCTAGTATTCACAAGGCCCTGATTTTAATCTTTAGCACCACACAAAAAAAGGAGGCGGCAAGGGAGAAATCTTTAAGATCATAAAGGTTATCTATAAAATCATACACAGTGAAAACTGATTATATTCTACTAAGAAAAGGAATAGGGAAAATATATAAATTCTTATTATTCTTCCTTGACATCACATTGAAAGTATTAGCCATTGCAATAAAATAAGAAATAGAAACTGAAGGCATATATATTGAAAAAGAAGAAATAAAATTACTTCTACTTGTAAAAGGCAAGATTGTGTAGGAATATTCCAAGGATTCCATAAAAACACTCTTAGAATTAATAAGTAAGAATATTTAGGTTGTGGAAGAAAATCAATATGCTAAAATCAATTATATTTTATATACCAACAACAAACTAGTTATCGGTGTTTAAAAAAATATTAACCATAGCACTAGACATTATGAGAGATTTAGACAGCACGAAGTAGACATAAATCTGAAAAAAAAATGTGTAAGATCTGTATACTGAAGCAGGAGGATTGTAGGTTCTAGAACAGCCTAAATAACATAGCAAGACTCTCAACAACCAAAGAGACCTTTTTTCAAAAACAAAACAAAACAAACCAACAACAACAAATGACTGGGAGTCTAGCTCAGAGATAGAATTCCCCTGGGTTCAATCCCCAGTATCTCTCCCCACACACAAATGTTCATGATGGTTTTACTCAAAATTGTCCAAAAGTGGAGACAATCCAGATATCCTTTTAGTGGTTAGTGGGTAAGCTATATGCATTTAAATAATAGAATGTTATTCAGCAATAAAAGTCACATACAGAGAGCCTGGTCCCTAGTTCTTCTGTATTTTCCAAGCCCATCATCTTCTATCCTTTCATGCCTTTCTCAAGAGCAGAACCAATTCTTTCTTGGTTTCATAAAAAGAAGTTTCATCATCAACTTTTATTTTTTTTGGTTCCTGCTGGTACCAAGTCTTCAGTTTCTCACCTTCTATCCTAAGCAGCTTAGCAAAACAACAGGTTCTTCCAAGGAGGGAATTCAGTCGAAAAGTGTTATGATAGCAATATTTATGCTTCTCCAATCTAGTACAACACTCATCACTAAATTGTAAACAGCTTTGTTTTCAGTTTCACCTTCTAGTTACATAATCATCAAGGGTAGATTTTATCCATCTTAAGCTTAGCACGCTAGAGAGTACCTAGTGTATATTCAATGAATGAATGTGACAAGAGCCAGGTTCTTTTTTTTTTTTTTTTTTTTTGTACTCTACATACACTATTCCTTGAATCTGCCACATTATGCCCTAGTATTTCCCTCTCATTTGGTCACATTGTTGAAGTCCTGACAACCATGAATAGGTGCATCTAGGAAACAATACTTTTCCTCTACAGATCTCAGTTCTGTGTACTCTAACCTGTATTCCTTTCTGCGTTCTACTTCTTCATTGAAGACAAGAATTGTGTTCAGTCTATTTTTACACAGTCCTCTAGCATGCTGTCTTCCAATGAGAAGTTAATAATTTTTAAAGTTTATTTGACCAATATTTATTAAGTGCTTACAGATTCCAGTCTCTGATCTAGGCTGTGCACAGAGAGGAGACTTCAGGAGGCAAAAGTCCCTCCCCTTAAAGAGCTTATGTTCCACTGGGGAGAGCCTCAAAATCAATGAACAAACACATATATCATGTATAGGGTGGAAATAAATACCATGGGATTGAAGGAGGGCTAGAAAAAAAAAAAAAAAGAAAAGAAAAGGTAAGGAAAAAAAGGTAATTAGGAACTCTTGAACTCTTTCTGAAAATCCATAATGTAAACTTTAGCCAGCTCATTGGAAGACAGCATTAGAGGACTGTGTAAAAATAGACTGAATACTCAATTCACTCAGGTTTTTTCTTAAACTTTCTTCTTTTTCAATTATCATTTCTTATTTATTTATTTATTTATTTATTTATTTATTTATTGCGGCACTAGGGGTTGAACTCAGGGGCATTCTACCTCCGAGCTATACCCCCAGCCCTATTTTTTATTCTTTATTTTGAAACCGAGTCTCACTAAGTTGTGGAGTGCCTCACTAGGTAGCTGAGGCTGGCCGCGAACCCGGATCCTCTGGTCTCAGCCTCCTGAATGCTGGGAATACAAGCGTGCGCCACCACGCCCGGCTATCATTTCACTTTTAAACAAAGCTATTCTCTATTATATTTCAGTGAAAAACATGTTTCTTATAGTATAATTTCTCAAAAAATGGAAAAAAACGTATTTATTAATAGACATAAACATATACATCTATAGTCCCTCTCTGCTATGTCAATGAGGCAAATAGTATATAAACTTAAAATTATGCTATACAAAAATTAATGCTCCATTTTTCTATCTACTTAGATATTATCTAGTTACCTAATAAAAATACTTTTTAATTGGCTCAATTTAGTAACAGTGCAAAATTTTTAATTGCCTGAAGATCTTGAAAATTATTTTTCAAATTTATATACCAGAAAATATAATTACCACTGAAATGAAGTTTTTTAGAATAGTGACTCAATTTGCTTAGCCCCCCAAAATTTTCATAATAATAAACTTTAAGCAGAATAACACTAGAATATTTGAGCACTAAACCTATAAATTTAGAAAAAGCATACCAAGAATTAACATTATATTTGTGTTATATTGATACTGAAGATAACTCAGAGAAAACATAGTTCTTATTTTAAACCAAAAATTTAAGCTAGTTTTGTGTGCTGAAGTTTTACCTAAATTATGAGGATTTGAATTCTTAAAATGTCTCTGAGTTAGTTTTTATAAAAGCACATCTTCTTTTCCCATTGGAATTATTGAAATTCAATTTTCTTAATTTCTGGGAGGATGTAAATGCTTTCTTATCTCTAAGATAATCAGAGTAAAACTTCTTTAATGTGAGATATTTTAAAAATCTAATTAACTAGTTTTATGCAGAAGTAGAAAATATATTGCATAGTCACATAATTAGAAGAAGACTTTTCTGAATTATAGACATATAAACATATAGACAAATACAGATAGCTTACAGTGCCAATTCTAAAATTCCAGTATAAGTCAAGCATATAAACACAAAATAAAATATATGGGTCCATATCAAAGACATAGTCTCTTCTTAGTGGATTCTTAATTTATTTTAGCTCAAAATAGAGCATCAGAAAAGACTGTTGTTTTTCCAGATGAATTTAAGGACTGATTTTTCTATGTCTATGAGGAGTACCCTTGGTAATTTCATGAGTATTGCATTGAATCTGTAGATCACTTTTGGAAGGATAGCCATTTTGATGATATTTATTCTGCCTATCCAAGAGCATGGTATGTCCTTCCATCTTCTAAGGTCTTCATTGATTTCGTTCTTCAACTTTTTATAGTTTTCCTTATAGAGGTCTTTTACCTCTTTGGTTAGGTTTATCCCTAAATATTTTATTTTTCGGGGTGCTATTGTGAGTGGAATTATTTTCTGGATTTCTTTTTCAGTGGATTTATGGTTGGCATACAGAAAAGCTTCTGATTTTTTAGGATTGATTTTGTATCCAGACACTTTGCTGAATTTGTTGATCAGTTCTATAAGTTTTTTGGTTGAATTTGTTGGGTCTTCTAAGTATAATATCATGTCATCTGCAAAAAGGGATAATTTTAGTTCTTCCTTCCCTATTTTTACCCCTTTGATTTCCTTCTCTTACCTTATTGCTCTGGCTAGAGTCTCAAGTACTATATTGAACAGAAGAGGTGATAATGGACATCCTTGTCTTGTTCCTGTTTTTAGTGGGAACTCTTGCCAAAGTAGTTCTTAGCAACAAGAACCATGCAGGAGGTATCACAATACCTGACTTCAAACTCTACTACAAAGCCACAGTAATAAAAACAGCATGGTATTGGCACAAAAACAGACACATAGACCAATGGAGCAGAATAGAAGATCCAGAAATAGACCCACAGGTCTACAGTCAACTGTTTTTTGACAAAGGAGCCAAAAACATACACTGGAAAAAAGATAACCTCTTTAACAAATGGTGTTGGCAAAACTGGTGAACCATATGCAGGAAACTAGAAATAAACCCCACTTTCTCACCCTGCACAAGAGTCAACTCAAGGTGGATCAAAGACCTGGAAGTTAGGTCAGAGACCTTGCAGCTACTTGAAGAGGGCATAGGACCAACACTTCAACACATAGACACAGGTAAAAACTTTCTCAACAAGACCTCCAAAGCACAAGCAACTCAAACGAAGATCAATACATGGGATTGCATTAAACTGAAGAGCTTCTGTGCAGCAAAGGAAACTGTCAAGAACCTCAACAGAGAGCCTACAGAGTGGGAGAAGATTTTTGCCAGTTACTCTACAGATAGAGATCTAATATCTAGGATATACAAAGAACTCAAGAAAATCACAACCAAAAAAACAAATAACCCAATTAAAAAATGGGCAAAGGATCTAAATACACACTTCACAGAAGAAGATATACAAATGGCCAATAAATGTATGAGGAAATATTCCACATCATTAGAATCAGAGAGATGCAAATCAGAACCACCTTGAGATTTCACCTAACCCCCATCAGAATGGCAATCATCAAAAACACGAGCAACAATAATTGCTGGCGAGGATGTGGAGAACTGGGAACTCTAATACATTGTTGGTGGGACTGCAAACTAGTGCACCCACTTTGGAAAACAATATGGAGGATTCTCAGACAAATGGGAATGAGCCTACCATATGATCCAGCAATACCACTCCTGGGTATCTACCCAAAAGAACAGAAACCAAACTATCAGACCAATGCCTGTGTATCTATGTTTATAGCTGCACAATTCACAATAGCCAAACTATGGAAGCAGCCAAGATGTCCATCGACAGATGAATGGATTACAAAACTATGGCATATGTACACAATGGAATTTTACTTAGCCATAAAGAAGAACAAAATCATGTTATTTGCAGGGAAATGGATGCAACTGGAAAACATTATGCTAAGTGAGATTAGCCAGTCACAAAGAGTAAGGACGCATATGTTCTTCCTAATATGCGGATGCTAGGGAGAAGATGGGGCGTAAGAGGGTCTTCAGATGGAAAAGGAGAGACCCTCCATAAACAAAGAAGTTCATTTAACCGAAAGGGCGGGGCGGGGACACCCTAATGTACATCAAGGTTACTCACTAAATTGATCCTTAGAGGGAGGGAGGGTGAGGGAGCGGGGTGGGAATTGGGGGAAGGGGTCAAATGAGAAAAGTGGGAACATATGTCATTTTCAATTTGTACCTAACAAAGATGTCTGCGTACAATGTACAAATAATAAAAAAAATTAATTAAAAATAAAAAAAGAGAAAAGACTGTTAAACCAGATTATCTGTCCATTTTATATACAACAGAGATGAGATCTCTGGAAATCATTAATCTTTTCACAGAGATAAATAAATTGTCAGACTGAGTATAAATGAAAAGAAAAGTTAGAGAAGAAAGGAAGGAGATGGAGGAAGAGGAGAAGGAGGAGGAGGAGGAGGAGGAGGAGGAGGAGGAGGAAGAGGAAGAGGTTGTCATCCAGGAGTCTTGTGGGAGTCATTAGGCAGAATGGAAGTGGATCTTGTGGATCTTGTTTCAGAATCTGGAGGATAGTTCTTTGATATAGGCCATTTCTCAAAACAGGAAAGGATGAGAGGAAGGTTTTTTTTAACCACTGTGGCTTTCCAGGCCAGGCATAGGACTCAAGAAAAGAGCATTCTGTCACAACTCTTTTAAGTAGATACTGCTAAAATCCTAATATTCTGTACAAATAAACCAGGGCATACAGAGGTAAGTAAACTACCCAGATTCATGTGCTAGGACATAGACAGGGGAATCAAACTCTTAAAGTATCACACAAGAGTTCATGTTATCAGTCAACATAGGCTCCTACAATATGATGTAAGTTGAGTTTTCCACAAGGTTAAAGACTTTTGTTACCTAATCCATAGCTATTTTCCCACAGAATAGTACTCAGTAAATAGCTGATGGACAACTAAATGAAAGAAGACAGAGTGTCATAACTAGTGACATAAGGAAGAAGGTGAGAGGCAGGAAAATAAGCACATAGAGTTGGAGAAAAAATAGGAAGCCAAACCAAATCTCTCCTCTTTTCTACTCCTGGATGTATTTATTACTTCTACCTCCCATATACACAAGGGAGAAAGACTTCACTTTGATAATTTTTTTATTTCCAGTTATCAATGTACTCTCAGGAAAATTTTTAGTCATTTACGGACATACATTACCTCTGAAGATGTATAATGTGCATAATCCAATACTACTGCTAATAAAAACTGGAAAGCATTGAATAATTTGGATATTTAATTCCCTGCCAATAATTATTTGATATAACTGACTCCTTCTTCTATTGAGGCTCCTTGAAGGCAGAATTTGTACGATTCATCTCTGAATCTACATCATTTTGCATAGCACCTGATGGATATAATAGATATCTGATAAAATCAGATAAGAAAATATAAACATTCTGAAACTGACTTTCCCTTTCAAAGTAAGAGAAAATAAGAATTAATTTCAGTTGATGCAATCGACGTGCATTCTGACAAAATGGAATATTTGTTTTAACTTACAAAATGCAGTTTGCAATGACTTGCAGTTTGGAGTCAGAGTTTATGCTCTAGACTGTATTATAACCCATATAGCACACAAACACACATTCACACATAAGGAGGTTAAGCTTGATTTGATGAGTTGATGTAATCTTCTGAAATTTTTATGTCAAGTATTCTCAAACTGACAGATTCTTGTATGTTGAATTAGAAAAGAACCCAGAAGAAAGAGTCAGCTAAGTTTTTGAAAAACAAACAAACCCTAGAAATATTAAACTTTTGGGCTTGGTTTTTGTGACTATCGCATTAGTTAGGGAAAGTGTTAAACTACTTGTTTAAATAACTATTTTTAGATATTTTTCATGTAGTGTGATGGCCTAGTTATTTCCAACCCCAGTACTTATTCTGGTTATGAACAATGGGAGCTATTGGGTATTTCTCTCTGATTTCCATTGAGTTAGACATACTTGAGATTATTCTTAGAGCTTACTTCAACATGCAAATGGTTCTCCTATAGTCAGGTTCTGCATCCGTGGATTCAAACAATCACTGATCAAAAATATTCAGGAAAAAATTACATCTGTAATGCATATGTAAAAACTATTTTTTCCTTGTCATTATCACCAGAACAATACAGCATGATAGCTATTAGCATAGAATTTACATTATATTAGGTATTATAAGTAGTCTAGAGAAGATTTGATGATTTAAAGTATATGGATGGATGTACAGAGCTTATATGCAAATACTATGCAATTTGTATAAGGGACTTGAGCATCTTCAGATTTTGGTATCCACAGGGTGTTCTGGAACCATTCCTCCATGGATATCAAGGGATGGCTGTAATTTGCATTTTATTCTTTGTCATATTATTAATAGTTGTATTTATAAAAGTACCTGAGAGTGTTTATAATGGCATTTATAAAACTTTTATGTGCCTCATTATATATGATTATGGTGGTAATCATATATAATGATTATATATGAGAGAGAGAGGTTTATCTAATGTCTCACTAAGCCTTAGAGACTTAATTCCTAGTTCAATAATCATATTAATATAATGACCCAGTTGTCTTAAACTCATACATGTAAAACTACAAAATTAACAAACTCGCTAGGGATCATTCTTATATAAAAAATATATCATGACTTTGATGACACTATTTGTAACAGAGAATTACTTATCTAAACATGTTGGGGATGGAAGGATAGGTCTTCTCTCAGATTTTCTAAAAATTAAAACCAAAACTATATGGGGATCCCATACTCTAACTTGTGATATTATTTTTCTTAATTCTTCTTCAGTCTGAAACAATGATGTGCTTAGAATTTCTTGGTCTACTATGTAACAGAAAAATTCTAAGTGATTTGTACTCTTCTGATAGGAACTATTGGTCAAATTTCAATGATAAAAATCTACCTTTCTAACACTCAAGTATAATGAAACTGTGACAACCACATCACCAAAGACTGACACTGGGAGAAAAGATTTTGACAATGATCAGCTTTTGGGGTACAGGATGTAAATGTGACTTCCAGAATACGCTCAGAACAAATGGTTGCCTAGTTAATTTTCTAGACAAAAGAAAGGAAGATTAAAGGACTTCTGATTTTTTTTTTCCTGTAGCTACACCATAGGATGAACAAGGAAGAATAGAGAGGAAGTCATTTCTCTTCATGATAATCAAAGTGTGTTTATTTTTTGGAGAGCAAATACAGACTGTGAGTCATTCGGGTTTTCACAGCCTTCTCACAAACACTAGTTTTGAAGCTGAAAGGGGGTAGAGAAAACAATAAATCCACCTATTATTTTGGAAATCACTTTTGATGAGGGGTGATTGAATAAGCATGACCAAAGTAATGAAGAACATTCCAGTGAGGGGTGGTCATGGCATGGCTGTCTACAAGGAGAATGAATATGCAGTTATATAGAAAGAGTGAAAACTCTGTGTGTGTGTGTGTGTGTGTGTGTGTGTGTGTGTGTGTGTGTTACTTGGGATTGAACTGAGGGCTTCATTCATGCATGCCAGGCAAGCACTATATCTACTATTGAGCTACATCCCCAGTCCAATAATCTATAATTTAACAATCTAAAAAGACAAGCTAATTTGCATTATTAAGGAAAAAAGCCAGAAATATAATTAATTTGCAATTAATATCATAAATGAAAATATATTGAAATAGTAATAATAACAAGGACCAAAAACTTGCCTCTCTTCTTCATCTGCCACAATGTGAACTCTTGTTATACAGTTGAGTTAGAAGAAAGTTTAGGACAATCTGCAAGAAAATTGTACTGACTGCCTAAGATTATTAGCCTCTGATATTTCTGCATGCCTAGGTGATTTAGTTGGAAGGGATACGCTATGCATGATGCTCACTACCTACTATTTTTTGACAAAAGATTTGAATTAACATTGAATGAGTTACTTGGCCTTATTCTTTTACTCCCTTCCTTCCCTTTTCCCCTCCCTTCCCTTCTCCCCTCCCTTCCCTTCCATTCTTTCTTTCCTTCCTTCACTGGGGATTGAATCCAGGGGTGCTCTATCTCTGAGCTACACCCATGCCCTATTATATATTTTTCACATTGAAACACTAACTTCCTGCACCATGGACTCAAACTTGAAATCCTCCTGTCCCAGCCTCCCATGTACTGGGACTACCAGTGTGCCCCACTGAATCCAACTTACTCAGCTTCTTTCTTATAGTGAGAGGAACTGACAAAATAGAAGCTTTTCTTGTGGAAAGGAGTGCAAGAGAGAAAAGAGAGAGAGAGAGAGAGAGAGAGAGAGAGAGAGAGAGAGAGAGAGAGAGAGAGAGAGAGAGAAAGAGAGAACACATGCATTTTCCTCTATGACCTTGAAGGAATTTCACTTAACACAATCACCCAAAACCTGGAAGGGGCTAAGAAGGGAGGATACCTAGTGGTGGAGAGCTTTCTCAGGTAAAAAAATTATCACTATCCCAGGAATAATCTAAAGAAGAAAAAAAAATTCAACTACTGGAAACTAAAATAAATAAATAAATAAATAAATAAATAAATAAATAAATAAATAAATAGATCTCTGTATACATAAAAGCACCTATCATCATAGATAGTTTCCTGGCTTTAGGTGCAATTTTTTTTTTCTTTTTTGTACAGCAACAAATGTAAAGGCACCTTGGACTCCAGTAGTTTGAAGCAAACTAGGAAAAAAAAAAAGGACATTTTTTGGTCTATTTAATGCTTAATTATTCCCCAGCTCTACTGTGTCTTTGGTCTTTGGTGTTTATTCTCATGGAAGCAGTTCAATTTATGATCAAATCTTGAAACACTTTAATACTCCTTTCTTGAAAGGTTGCCTCCCAAAGTTAGAAATAGCTTTTAAATCTAGAAATTTATACTTAAAGCTGCTGAAACTTTACTTAGAGTAAAGCATTACTTTTAAACTTTATTTCTTACAGGAAGTAAACCAGCAGACCACTTTAATAATTGGAATTTGAAGGGAGTAAAATATATTAAGAATATATGTTTAAAACCATGTCTTTTAATTAGTGAATAGTGCTTGCAAGCAGAATTTGATGAAGGATATATTTTGTTGTTGTTGTATTATTGGAGGCATGGGTATACAGATTCTTTCGTGGAGGGTATGGTCATCATTAGCAATGTAAGCAAATGTTCCTGGCTATTTGCTCTCCACAATCAAAGGAGAACTGTGCTTCTCTACCCTTTCAAAATTAGGTGTGGCAATATAAATTGTCCTTAAAAACAAAATATGAGTGGAAGAAATATAGTGGAACTACTGAAAGGCAGTCTGCTACTTGACATATTTTCTTGGCTGTTTGAAGGTGATCCCTGTCAGGATGACATTTTTGTTGACCTGATACTCCAATTGAATATAATGAATTGAGCCCTTGTACCAACATTCAAAATATATACTGCGTGAATAAGAAATTATTTTTATTGTTTGTTTTTACTACAATAGAAATTGGTTTACCATAATCAATTATAATAGAGGATTTTTACATTCTTCAATTATTTAGTATTATATATTTATTTATTTATTTATTTTTTGTGGTACTGGGGACTGAACCAGGGCCATTCTACCTCCAAGCTACACTCCCAGCCCCGCTTTTTATTCTTTATTTTGGAGCAGGGTCTCACCAAGTTGTGGAGGGCCTCACTAAGTAGCTAAGGCTGGCCACGAACCCTTATAAAGTTGATAAAGTTATTGAAAGCAATCTTGATAGTATAAGATGCTTGCCTGGGCATTTGGTTTATCAACCATAAACCAAATTAGTGACTTTACAGATTTTACCTGTCCAAATTACATAGAGACAAAAGTGTATAAAAGATAACCTAGCTAATACAAAATCTTTTTTGTTGATAGGACAAGTCATCATCCTTTGCATTTGCTTCTCCTTCTGCCTAGAATGCACTTGTCCCAGATCTTTCCCTGGATAGTTCTTACCATCCAGGTATTATTACTTTACATGTCATCCCTCAGAGTGGATTTGATCACCCTTATCTAAAATAGTCCACTAACATACCATATCTTTCCTGTAACACTTTTACTTCACATCTCTTAAACCATCTATAATATTTCTGTGCACATTTATCTACTGGTATATATACTGGTATAAGAATCCACAAAAGTGAAGATTGAATGATTATAAGATTTGGTCCATCAGTTTCAGACCAGCCAAAATAACAGTGACTAATATAAAATATGTTGTCATAGATTATTTTTTATTTGAATGGGTAATTAGAAATTTTTACTTCTAGCCAAACCAGAATATAAGGGAACAGATTTTACTTCCCCTTATTAACAACTAAAACAAACTGGCCAAAATATTTGAAAGAAAAGTTTCACTGTACAATGGTCAGCAGTGGATAGCATTCCCTGAGTATAGGAAAACAAATGAGGCAAGCCCTATTGCTACTTTCAGATTAATGCAATTTCAAAATATGTTAAAGGAAGTCCTTCAGATAAACGAAAAATAGTATCAGACTGAAATCTGTATACATATAATTGAAGAGCACAGGGAGTGGCAATAATGATATATAAATAAATATAAATAATTTTCTTATTTTGAAATAATTTTAGATGGTCATAGTATCATATGTCTATTCTCCTAGCTACTTCTCTGAGGAAGAACGATTGCAAGTTTGAGGCTAGTTTGGGCAGTTTAGTGAGATCCTGTCTCCAAATAAAGAAAGAAAGAAAACTTTGGGCAATATAGCTGATTGGTAGAGTACTTGCCTAACATGCTCAAGGCCCTGTGGTTAATGCTCAGTATCACACAAAAACAAAATATCTTTTTATTTATTTACTTATTTATTTTGCTACTAGGGATTGAGCCCAGGGGCATTCAACCTCTAAGCTACAACTCCAGCCCTATTTTATTTTTATTTTGAAACAAGGTCTTGCTAAGTTGCTGAGGGCCTCCCTAAGTTGCTGAGGCTGGCCTTGGAACCTGTGATCCTCCCATCTCAACCTACCAAGTACTTGGATTACAAATGTGTGCTACCATGGCTGGCCAAAATATCATTTTAAATGTTCAATTGACTATTTGAAAAAACATTATGTAGATATTGTTAGGTTTATAACAAATATGGAAATAAAATTTATGATATTAGTAGCACAAAATTCAGGAGAGAGGATATGAATGTATGCTGTTTTATACTTACTTCTACTATACATGAAGTAATAAATACAGTATTTCCAGTAGGCTTTGATAACTTAAAAGTTGTATACTGTAAGCCCTGAAGCAAACTTTTCCCCAAAAGAAAGAAATTAATTAAAACAAAGAAA
Organism: Graphiurus murinus; assembly: GCA_004027655.1. Classification (NCBI taxonomy): domain Eukaryota; kingdom Metazoa; phylum Chordata; class Mammalia; order Rodentia; family Gliridae; genus Graphiurus; species Graphiurus murinus. The sequence continues at coordinate 89,929 of PVLC010001501.1, read as the reverse complement.
TATACTAAGTAAAACAAGTAAGACAAAATGGAATTATTAAGAATATTCAAACCTGGGGCAAAGTGGTATGTGCCTGTAGTCCCAATTACTTGGGAGACAGGAACAGGAGGTTTGCATGAGTCCAAGAGTTTGGAGCTGACCTGGATAGCATAGTGAAACCTGTCCCTTAAACAAATTCAAACCTAAACTGGAGATAGGGGTACACTCCTTTAATTCCAGTACTTGGGAGGATAATACAAGAGGATCACAAGTTTAAGGGCAGCCTCAGCAACTTAGCAAAATCCTGTTTCAATCAATCAATCAATCAATCAATCAATCAATAAATAAATAAAGGGCTGGGAGTGTAGTTCAAATGTAAAATGTCCCTGGGTTCAATCTCCAGGAATGAAAAAAGTAAAATCCTAAAGAAGATGGAAAAATAAATAAGTGGGAACAGAGAATAGATTAAATACATAAATAGAACTGTCAAGACAGATGTTAACTCAATATTGTTAATAATCACAATAAATGTAAATGTTCCAATCATTCATTATTAAAAGTGAGGATCTGAGCGGAATGTGGTGGTGCTTGGGAGGCTGAGAAAATAATTGCAGAGCACATTCGAAGCCAGCATATAGTAACTTAGTGAGATAGTAAGACCCTGCTTCAAAATAAAATATAAAAAGGATTGAAGTGTAGCTCAGTGGTAGAATACCCCCAGGTTCAATCCCCAGAAACACACACACACACACAATAAATAAAAATAGGGAAGTTCTGTCAGATTGTATAAAACAGCAAGAAACAACTGCACTGATTGAAAGAAACCTACTTCAAATAGACTATAAAAGGATACAAAAGTGATAGACTGCTAATAATCTAAACAAAGGTGAAATGATTATATTAATACAAGATAAAGTAATTATAAAGAAAAGAATTTGAGCAGTGACCAAGAGGGACACTTCATGATAAAGGATAAATTTATTGGATATATATAAATCTTCAACATGCATATGCTTAGTAATAGGGCTTAAATATACTCAAAGCAAACACAAGTAAATTTGATCAATAAGTCCACAACTATCATGAAGGATTTTGACAATAGAATAAACAGAAGATCATTAATAGCATAGATAAACTAAACCACATTATCAACTACATTTTTCTAATTGATATTTATAAAATACACCACCCACAATAGCATAATATAATACACATTAGTTTTAAGGTCACAAGGAACATTTTCCAAATTAGACTGTCTATAAAGACATAAAATAAATCTCTATAAGTTTAATAGAAATAAAATCCTACAAAGAATGCTCTCTAGTCATAATAGAATTTACATAAGGAATCCATAACAGATATTTGAAAACTAAGTAACATACTTAAAAGTATGGAGCAAATGAGGAATCAAAAGAGAAAGTTTAAAAACGAATTCGAACTGAATGAAAGTGAAAATAGAACACATTAGAATTTACGAAATGCAAATTAAGCAGGTTATGGAGGCAAGTTTATTGAAGAAAAACCTTATATTAGAAAATAATGGTCTCAAATAACTGGTCCAAATCTTCATTTTTCAAAAGAGTAGAAAAACAAAAGAAAGTAAAGTTCAAAGTAAACAGAAGAAAAGTACAGATGAGATTAGTGAATAAAAAAAAAAAAATCAATTGAACAAAAAACTGATGGTCTGAGTAGACCAATAAAATGGATGAACTGCTAGCCAGACTGATTAAAAGATAGAATGCACACATTTTCAATATCAAGAATGAGAGAGAAAGGATCATTATAGATGCTATATATTAAAAGAATAATAATGTCTCTATGAATTAATAAAAAACTAATGAGGTAATAGTTTAACAGTGTACTACAATTAGCAATCTACACATACTATTGTTAGTTTACTTAGAGGCTAAACTTGAAAAGAAGAGCTATGATTGATGACATGCTGCATTTTGTCCCTAAACTGAAATGTTTAGCACATGTTCATTTGTAACAACAATAATAAAAAAAAATTGTATAGTATCTGAGGTTTGGTGGAAATTGTTGCAGGCTCTCTGTAGGGAAAAAATACATTAAATGAGATACTTAAGATATATCTTATGCATAAAATAACAAGCAATAAATGTTGAGCCATGATGGGTAAAATAAGTATCCTTTAGATTGATGAGGGGAAGCAGTTAAGAAGGCCCATGTTGACCTCATGGAGAAATTGATCAAAATAGCTCAACAGTTATTAGAGAAACACTTGCATTGCTGACAACCTAATTTTACAGTAAGCCAAGGAGGGAACAAATATGAAGTCACTTTCCTGAACTTGGGTTATTTCTTATCATTGAATATTTGGAGCAAACAGAAGCTCAGTAGCATGCTGTGAGTAAACTGTGTTTAACAGAATCTCTGATTGGCAAGCACAGGAAGGTGGGGAGGAAGATGGAGTGGGGTGGTAACTGGGGGAGACTCAATGAGTGCTCTATCACCCTGACCTTCATCACAATGTATGATTACAATATACCAATTAAAAAAAAAATCTCTGAGAGTGAAGTTTTCACATAAGTAGTCTAAGAAGAGCCCATTCATCTTGATGGTGATGGGATCCTTTCATACTCAGCATTGACTCCCTGAAATAAAACATATCCATATTAAAGTCATATATTCAGGTGCTGTTCATACTAGCTGATAACTCATTTTCCTCAGGAAATTAAGAATTTTCCAATAATGTGGATTTAGGTGCATATTTTAACCCTTAATTAAAACATACTGTTCAAAAGTCCCAGACTGCATGCACACACAGGTATTCTTTTTTTTTTTTATTTTTTATTTACTCACTGTGAATTCGTGCTTTGTATTTATACATTTTTGTTAGGTAAAGACAAATGTGCACACACTTCTCATCTGACCCTATCCCCAATTCCCACCCCGCTCCCTCACCCTCCCTCCCTCTCAAGTTCAGTTCAGTGAGTGATCTTGATATAATTGTGTAAGTACATCATGTGCCTTAGTATGCTCTCCCTCCCCCCACCCCCTGTCCATTCCCTTCGGTTGAGTCTACTTCTTTGTTTATTGAGGGTCTCTACTTTTTCATCTGGGGACCCTCTTACTCCCATCTACTCCCTAACATCCGCATATTAGGGAGAACATATGTTTCTTTACTCTTTGTGACTGGCTAATCTCACTTAACATAATATTTTCCAGTTGCATTCATTTCCCTGCAAAATACACACAGGTATTTTAATACTGACATTTTAGGAGAGAAGTCTTTTCTTGCACAGAGGTGAAAGAGAGGTTCAAAGATGTTCTTCTCTTCTGCAATTCTCTGTTCTTGAGGATTAGGGGACTATTGTGATGCTAAACTTTCTTAGAATGAGAAAGAAGTTATATTTAATCTTACATGGAAACTTGATTTTAAAGAAATTTTTGTTCAATTTTAGTATACAATTTGTTTAATCCATTGCAGAGTTTTTGTATGCTAGATGAAGAATGATAGACACACTGGTAAGCTGTTTAATTTTATAACTCATATGATTTTATCTAACACATATCTTCAAAAGACCCAGAAGGAATTTATATGTAACTGAGACTCTGTGGGACATTCTTGGCATTCCTTTTCCTTGGCAGGTAATTAATGGAATAATTGTTCAATGATCAGTAGCCAAGAAATTAAAAATTCAGGCATTTAAATGATAATCAGAGTTTCAATAATACTCAGCTGTGGTCTATCATGTAATTGCTAATTTAGGACTCATACCCCTTTCCTTGAGTATATTTTCATTTTGTGTCTTATTTAGCATGAGTTACTATACAAAAGTACAATAGAATGAGTGAGTTAAGCTACTGAAATGTATTTTTTTATAGTTCTGGAGGCCTGGAAATTCAAGAGCAAGTGTCACATGCCAGTTTGACTTTGGTGAGGATCCTCATCCTGATTTGTGGGTAGATTCCATCTTGCTATATATTCATATGGCAGAGAAAGAAAATGAGGAGAGAGGGAGAGAGAGAGAAAGATAGAATCATTTCTTTCACTAAGTTGCTGAGGATGGCCATGAACCACCTAAGATCATCCTGTTTCAGTCCCCCAAGTACTGGGATTACAAGCGTGCACCAAGGCCAGTTTTTTATATTTTATTTTGAAACAGAGTCTCATTAGATTGATGACAATCTCTCTAAGTTGCTGAGGCTATTCACAAACCTGCCATCCCCTGTCTCAGTCTCCCAAGTACTGGGATTACAGGTGTGCACCACCATGCCTGTCTCATGTTCCTTTTTTTTTTTTTTAAGATATTGGGGATTAAACCTAGGGACATTCTACCTCCAAGCTACAGCCTCAGATTTATTTTTAATTCTTTATTTTGAAACAGGGTCTCATTAAGTTGTGGAGGGCCTCACTAAGTAGCTGAGGCTGGCCGCGAACCTGCAATCCTCCTGTCACAGCTTCCCAAGTACTGGGATTGCAAGCCTGCGCCACCATACCCAGTGTTCTTTCTTATAAGAGTGCTAATCCACTCATGATGACTCTGCTCTCGTGACCTAATAGCCTCCCAAAGACCTCCTATAGCAAGGAAAAAGTAATACTTTTCTTCACCCATCACAAAGTTCACTGAGGCCCCTATAACAAATATAAACTAACAAGAGAAAAATATTCATATTTATTTAATACAACTTTTATGTAACATAGGAGCCTTCAGAAATGGAGATCAAATAAACAGGGAAGTCTTTCTATGTTTATGCTTAGATTTATGCAGAATGCACAGTTGTATAGAAATACAATTGGGAAGAGTGGGTGTGATTTGATTGTAATAATGGGGGAGAACTTAGAAAGTCTTGTTCAGATTCCTCTTGGTGCCTCTGACTTCAAGAACGAGAATGATCCTTTCCTCAGGGAACAGGAATGGCACCTCTGGAATGAATCATTTTCATCCTATGTCAGGGGAAGGTCAGCTAGGTTTTATGGGGAGTGTCAGGGGAGAAGGGGCAAGAGGAAATTGAGAGTGACCTTCTTGCTTCTATAGTTTCTCGAATGTCAAGGTGCCATATTTGGGGATAGTTTGTCTTGAATCCCATCATCCAACTGGAAATATTGTGCCCCTGGGGGTTAGGGCTTTGACACTTGAATTACTGGGACACAGTCATTCGGTGTGTGGTACCTTGTAAAGCACAGTATTTCAGTGCTTGGGGATGCTCTTGGCTTCAGAGAAAATGTCCATGCAAAGGCAGTGAGTGGCCTGTAGATTTCCTTTCTAAATGCTTATCCTGATTGAGTCCAGATCTCAGACTATCAAAAATGTCAATTTCCTTTCTCCATGAGTTTTGGAGCTCATAGAAGAATGTAGGGTGCATGTCTATTATAAATGGAAAACTCGCCAAGTGCGGTGTGTGAACTACATTATGACGTGAGACTATATAAAACATCAATAAAAGTATGAAAAAGTAGTTAAGAGTGGCCAAGTGTTACACAACTTCAGGCCTACCAAAAAAAAAAAAAAAAAAAAAAAAAGAAAAAAGATCAAAATGATTCTTTTAAAAATAAATTTAAAATGACACCTCTCAATACCAAAGAGATTAACTGATCGGTTCCACCTGTATCACTGGGTGGCTCACCAACACAGAGGTTAACACAGTAAGAATCCACATCCATCCCATGGTAAGAATCAGCATTTACTTTATTTACAAGACATGGGCAGGACTTAGAGACCACTTATTATGTGTCAAGAAATATCATAAGTGCCTCATAAACTTAATTCATTCTAGCCCTCATTTAGGTATTAATGTCCTGTTTTCAACTGAATGTAGATTTTAAAATAAAAGGGAGACAAAGTGATTTCCCCTCAAAATTAAGAGTCATACACTTATTTCTTGTAGAGACTAACTATGTGATATGAGGAAAAGATAAAAATGGAACCCCAGCCTGTCTAAACTTCAAAGCCTATGCTCTTCACATTATTAATATTCTATTAATATGTGGGCCAATTAGAGCTGAGGGTTGGGTACTCATTAATTACATTTAGATAAATATAGGCTAAGATGACGTGCTAGGTATTTTTAAAGCTGAAGAGACTGTGGCCATAGCTTATAGGAAGCATCAGCAACAACAACAAAAAGATAAATGAAATTGATAAATGTTAATCACAATTTCTTGTACATTTTACCTATTTGCCACTATTAATAATTTTAATGTGCAAACATGAATAATTATTTCAATCTGATTTTTATAGCTATGATCAAGATGAAATAGAATTAATACTCTCAGATAGAAACTTCATACATTTTATGTAATAATTTTAGTTATTTAATTTGCTTCTTTCTATTAATCTATTTTGTAGCTTAATCTTGTATTTTCTATATTACAAACAAGAAATTGAATGCTAGACTTCATAGAATGAAAAACATCAAAAGAAATGAAAATATAATTTTATTCTATAGTGTAATATTTTTTCCAATATTAATAATAGATAATCTACCAGAGTTATGTAAAATGGTGATTTCCAGAGGACATTTGCTAAAAAAAAAAAAAGGTAAGCTATTCTCTAAGTAGTTATTGGTGCGTTTAAAATTTGTAAGAATTTGGTATTTCAGATTCATTAAAGTTTGTGCTTATTATTTTTTTCTTTCCTTCCCTTCCCACGAAATCTGTGTTTACTAAATCAGGTTAAATGTAGTTTTTGATAGAATTTGTGCCTTTGTCCTCTTTGGTGACATCTCCTGGCAATATCTGGAATTACAATGCTCTATAATTCACCCTCATCTGCCTTCTTAGACTGTGCAATTCTTTTGCAGGTAATATCAACTTAATTCAACTTAAGGAACTCAGGATGATCCTTGACTAAAGAAGAGATATTGTTACACGAGATCCAATAATGAAAGAGAAAAATTAGCACTTAGAGCCTGTGGAGTTTTTCATTTATCATATGCATATATTTTCTTTCATTTTTTTTTTCCTGCTAAAAGAGATACTTTTCTTTTTTTTTTAATGGAAACTCTAAACTCACTCCAAGTAGAAGTGTTATAAGTGATAATGATTAATATTTATGAATGCTAACCTATCCCCCTAGTGTCACACTGTCACTCAAATAGTCTCCACAATTTGATTGTCATATGATAAAAAATATACATTAAAGTCAAACTGTGCAGGAGTAGAGTCTAAGCCCACATTAAAAATGAATGAACTCTACCTAGATATCTTCACACATGGGGTCCATGGCAATAGAGCAGAAAGCATGAACAAACTTTTCATATTACCAGGAATCCATTTATCTACAGTCCCATCAGTCAAATTCAGATACTTGTTGCCAGCCTGGAGATTTATAGGCTGGAGCTGGTTTTTGAAATTGCTTTGTATTTTCATTTAACAGCCAGGGCAGAGGCATGTTAAAAATTTCCCTTGATCTCCTTGGAGCCTATTTATAAAGCTAATTTGTCTCCCAGGACATTTATTTTTTTCTCCCTCTCTCTTTCAAACGCCAGCTTTAGGCTTCTAAACCATTAAAGCCTCTTCTTTATCCCAAGCAAAATACTGTCATAGACAACGCCGTTGCAGGACAGTGATGATTCCGATGATATAGTTCTCCCAGGCTGCATGCAAACCATCTCGCCTTCTGGCTGGAGATGGATTCTCTGCCCTCCCTGCAGACACGCAGGCACACACGCAGAGCACTGGGAAGTACACATTTACTGTACTGCATGTCGACTGCCTTAAAGAAACTGTAGCTAACCACCTTATTAGTATTCTTGCCTCCACCGTGTCTCCCTTGCAGCATCAGAAGGCTGAGCAAAATGCAGTAGAACAGGGACAGACAGGGCTCTGGCAATCAGCTCAATGCAGGCTGCCGGCGGTTGGGGGTGGGGGATGCAGCACATCAAGATTAATAACCTTGCCATAATCCGGAGCACCCTGCAAGCAGACACCTCTGCTGATTGACCCGCTCCTAGCTTGATGCATCTGCTTGGGGGAAGAGGGATCCGGAATCCATCTAGTCCCCTGGGGGGGTGCCCCCTGATTTTGGATGTTCTTTTGATCCTCCACAGACCTGGGAAGGTAACAGCAAGCCCTACCATCTGCAGCACACAGCGGCTCTTGGAGGTTACTACTGACAGTTTTCATTACACTGGCTTGTGAGCGGGTGTACGTGTGTTTGTATGTGTTTGTGAGTGTGGGTGCCTGCTTTTGCGTGAAAGAGAATCTGTGAGTGTCCGTGGCACGTGTGTGTGTGTGTGTGTGTGTGAGTGTGTGACAACCAAAGCAGGTATATCGTACAGTAGGAGATTTCAACAGCGTGAAAATCATCTCCTGGCACTTGGGCTCACAGTCCATAGCCCCCCACCTTTCAGCACTCCTCCCTCCCCCACTCCTCCTTTCCTTTTCCTTTGATGAGTTTTTGGCTTACTTTTTGGCGGAGTCTCGTGGACACATTTTTTTTTTTTTTTTTTATATTGGTGCTGGAAGATCAGATAAATGGAACCTTTGAAAACTGATGATTTTTCTCCTATGTGACTTTAAAAAAAAGAAAGAAAGAAGAGGAGGAGAAGGAGAAGAAAACAGAGTAGTACACGCCAAACTAGAGGATTTAAAATTTTCCTGGGTGAACTTTGAGGATCCATCAAGAAGGTAAGTCACGAGACTACTTAGATCTCAGCCCTTCTCTTCTTGCAATGTTTGTGCATTCCTGTTTGTTTTGGGAAACCCATATGCAGTTGATACGCACATTTCTAGAGACTGTAATGCTCAGAAGAACTCAGCATGTGGCATTTGCGGGTTATTCTCATGCCAAGGAGAATATTTCCATTTGTATAACCATCCCCTCCCCATCCCTCTTAACATTTTTATACCTCTTATTTATCTGACATTTTCACAGTGAATTCTGAATACATGGGATCTGAAAAAAAATATAATAATCCTAGCTTCTCCCTCCTTGAAATAAATCTCTAAATTTGAGGGGGAAAAATGAGAGGAGCTACTGGCAGGGGTTGTGAGATACAGGCAAAAGTGAATCTGCTCAGAAATGGGTTAAGACTTGGGGGTGTTTTCTGGACTTTTATGATAACTTAATAGTACATCCCTCCATGAATTTTTTTTTTTTTGTCTCTTGAATAGTTATATCTGATCTGTAGAGTAGCGGATGTGTGTGATACAGAAAACTGCTTCAACAGCTCTTAATTGGAGCAAATGAACAAAGTGGAAATTGTTTAGTATTTTGAACCTCACTTTTTGCACTGATTTTCTTGCTATTGCATCTCATTAACCTTTCTGAATGCAGTGTCCCTTGATTAAAACTGGTGTCTATCATTTTGGAACATCCTCTTCACCTACGTCGTCCCTAGAGAAAGGAGTGTGGATGCAAATTGCTCCTAATTGTCTGTTCTTGGCTGTAAAAGCAAGCAGTATCAGGCATTCAGGTGACTTTAGTCAAACAGCTTGCCTAATTCAGTCTCTTTAGTATTTCCCAGTGGTTAGCTGTGTCTTCAATTTTCCCCTCTCTACCTTCAAAGTAAAATGCAGTAATGGTTTACCTGTTCAGATTCAGGTATTATTTAATTAAAGCAAAATATCATTTCATTGTGATAGCATCTGTGTTCTTGTATCTGTGAGTATTTTTATCTCTATATTAATATCTCTAAGATTCTCCCAGGAAGTGAGAATACTTGTAAATAGGTTTCTAAAATGCTGAAACCCCAAGTGGGAGCGATGGAACCTTAGTCTCCCTCAGTCAGTGCATGTGGATTGTTCGTTCTGAAAGAAAGGGTGATATTTCATGGAATGTTAGCCAACTTGAACTGTTACTGTGAAAATGCTCATGGTGGTGATGACAGGTATGTTAACTAGGTAGAGTTGCCAGGTGATTCCCTCCAAGAAGGACGTCTATTATTTAGATGGGAAAAAAGATGCAATTTCTAACATAAGAAATATAATCAGAAATGATTGACTGAATCAAAGGTTTATAAAAATATCCAAGTTGAGAGGTATCAGATATCATACTCGAGACTCTTTTTTCTTTCTTTCTTCGTGAAATTATCAAAAGGAGAAGGGGAAAAAAAACTTGGATGAGATTATATTCTGGTATAACTATGGGCTATCCTTTTTTTCTGTCAGTGATCTTTGCATAATGATATTAGAAAAGCAATTAAAGAAGGGCAATTGTTAAAAGATGCCCAGGACCCCCAACCAAGCCCTGTAATATTCCATACTCTGCTCTTGATCAAATCAAAACAAACAAAAGACAAACTCTGGGTAAACTCTTTTCATGCTGCAATTTATAATATGTCTCATCAACTATTTATGATCAGGATATTTTCATCTGTTATTATTACTCCTATAGTATAGTTACATTTCCCTTATCAAGAAAGAAGTATTTTGTTTTTGTTTTTGTTTGTTTGTTTTCATTTTTAAGTGGCTTGAAGATAGAAGAAACCACAAATAAAATTTTATTTGGGGGAGGCGTAGAGAAAACAATCTAAAGTTCATACAGCCAGAAGGCAATGGACAATACATAAATACAGGACCTAAAGTTTACTATACTAAGGAGAGAAAAACTCTGATGCTTCAAATGTCAATGGGGCCATGTCAGGTTAGTAGAGTTTCCCAGACTCCTTCATTTGGTCAGCTCTTTACTTACCTGCAGCTTCTGAGAACTGTTCTCAGGCTCAGAGGAGAGTACTTTAGGTCATCTACTTTGCGATAGAACTTCTCTGAACAAGGAGAAGTCCTCTGAAAATGCCATTCTGGAAGTTGGCAAATGAGTACCTCTTTTCATTGAAGCTGTTTAATTTTGACTGTTCCTGCCCCCACTCACATTCTCACCCAGTAGGAGTATATTTAGACTTGTGGCGCTGGTAAAAATTAATTGCATAGATTCTTCTCAACATCATCTCAAAAAAAAAGGAGGGGAGAATAACATGTTGGCTTTTGTGTATTTGAGATTTAGTAATTGTAATGAGTGAATCTTCCAGCAATAGCAACACTTTCATTATCACTTATTTTAGGCTAATAATAGAAGTGGGGTACCAGCCAACTCGGGATTTTCTGATTATAGTGCATGCAATGTGCAAAGCATCTCCTCTGTAACTCAAGGTTCCTAATGGTGTTTGCACAACTATAACTTTGCATCTTTATTTTCAGCTGGGGTCAGAGCAATGGGAAGTGACTTTGAATCAGACTTGGCCCCAAATTCATGGCTGTCTTTTCTCTTGTCTTTTGGAGGTATGTTTGGTGGTAAAGAATGTTTTGAGGTTTTTACAGGGATGATTTCCTTGCTTAAGGAATTCAGAAAAGAAAGGTGGAAGTAGAGGGTAGGGAACTTCCATTTCAGTGGAAGCAACATGTCAGATATGCCAATGAAGAGGCCAAAGTTTCCAGAAGAAATATATTTTTAAAAGAATGAATTGGTAAAGAGTTGCTTTGAGTTTATTGGAAACACTTTCAATTCCTTCTCTATTTAGTTCCAGTCAGTTGGCAGGCCTTTCTCTGGGTCTTTGCTCAAGTCAGCCCACTGGGCTCAACATTCTCCAGTGTGTTTCTATGTTTTTAAGACCCAGGGCACTTAACACATGAATAGCTCTTTCCCTCTGTAACAAACAGTGCTGACAGCTGGAAAGTCAGCTACTGAGAACCTTTAAAGAAAGGCAAGAAGATTGCCTAGGAAGTTTTAGAGCAGAAAGGAGTCTCTGGCAGCTCTGGCCCTGGAGGTGGGTGAGGACCAGGTGGACTGAACTTGAAATTTTGATTGCTGAGTCATTACAACAGCCTAGAGCTATGTGTTAGATCCATGAGGAGTTGAGCTGGTGCTGAGACGGGGGCTAGGATGAATAACAGGCTGGGCACATCAGTTTACTGCAGAAAATGCAGACTCTTGGGATGAAGGAGTTATGCTGGTTGAGGACAGATGCTTGGTGCAGCCCTGCTATTGTTCTGTATCACTACAAACAGCTTCTCAGGGGCCCCCAATAGATGACAGTAGAAGAGATGACTAATTGATGTGCAAATAGGGCAGGGGATTTGAATTAGACTAAATCAACTCTCTCAATGATCTTTATTGCCTTAGCCCCAACTAAGATGAGGAATGATGGAAGTTGAGGTTATAATCAGGAGAAGTCAATTTCTGGATTTAGAACTAGAATATGTCAGTCAAGCACTGACAGTGAAGCTTATTGGTTACTGAGTCTGTCAAAATCTCGGAACCCTGACTTCCTCCAATACAATTTGGAAATAAGCATTCTTATTTCATAATGTAGTCATGAGGATTAGGATTAAATATTGTGAAATATAATGATCTGTAATTATGCATTGCTATAGAGATGTAAGGTGCTATGGTAATGAAGACTTTATATGTGGTTCAAGACAATATTAAGTGATCCCTCTGTTGTGATTTCAAGTTTAATTGATTAAACAGATCTGTTATTTTGCATTGCTGCATTTGGCTATAAGTGTATGGACTACTTCTCAGTAATTTCTGTGGTACATTCTTAGTAATGTAATGACTGTGTGTGTATTTGTACATGTGTATCTGAGTATGTATACATATGTATGTAATTGGCTAGTCTATAGGAGGCATAACTTTAGATTCATGAAAGATGGAACATGTGAAATGACCTGAATCTGATTGCTAAAGGGGTATCTGAAAAAAGACACAGAAAGACAGAAACCTGGTCTCTCCACCCTTTCCTGGGAATTCACAGACTATTTCCTTAGTGTCTGGCCTCCCCAAACTCCAGTACACAATAAAGAATAGAAGTTAAACTTGGAAATCTGATAAACAGGATATTTATTCATAACAATAGCACAGATAATAATGTCGATCACACTGAGTTGCATTTAGGAGCCAGACCAGGCTTAGAAGGGAGAGTTGAATGATCACGAGAGCAGGAGAATGTGGCAGCAAGTATTGCCTTTGGAGTTGGACAGACTTGGGATTAGATAATCTCTTGGAGCCTCAGTTATCTAACTTGTAAAATGGGAACAATCAATTCTAAGGGCTACTGTGATGAGTGAATGGAAGATTGTATATAACACACATGGTAAAAATCCTGGATGCAAAAGTGGGATTTCTTCATCTCTCTTAATCTGGTTTGGGTATGAGAAAGATCAACATAATTCAGCATTTTTATATACTTATGCTGGTGGCCAAATACCCCAAACATAATCTGAGAGCTCAGTCAAACTGGAGACAAAAAGCTAACTGTAAGTTAGCTCACTTCATGTACTATGGTTTTATCAGACCCTTTCTCAGAGCAGCCTAAGCACCCTCTCCAGATATCACTGTACTTAGGCTCACAACTTTCAGAATGATACTGATATAAATAACAAGAATAATGTGCACCCATCCATATGTGGTTGCAGAAACACAATTCAAATGTCAGCAAGTGGTGTTAACATTGCTCTTTATCTAACATCTCATTTTGTTCTCAGTGAAAGGATGTCTATTTATTAAATACCTACCAGGTACAGGCTCTGTGACATTGCTGTGGGAAGTATAGCAAGACTCTCCCTGCTCATATCTCTTTGCTGCAATTTCTGCATTTGGCCCAGGCATGCTGCAGTCTTCCAGGCTGCCCTCTGCATTTCTAACTTGATAGTTAAACAGAATTAAGATTCTTCTGTGAGAATCTGACCCATGTAGGGAATGTGTCATTGTGTGTGACCTTTATTTAGTTCAAGAACATATTGCAAAAGATGTAAAAAGCCTTGTTCCTATTAATGTAGCTGAGCTGAGCTGTCAGTGAGGAGGCCAATTCTGCTTTGCTAACTCTGCACGGCTGGTACCACTTGACCCAGGTATTTCTGTTCTGCCAAGTCAGCCTTTCCCTGTACATGAAGGGAACAGGGTTTTGTCCTTCAGATTGTGGGTTCTTCCTATCCTTATAATGAATGGATGAGGTCTACTTTATGGCTTGCTAGGGAGAAAGACGAGAGTAATGCTCCTTGCATTTTAAGGCCCCATCCCATAAAATCCAATTCTAAGATAGTAAGAAAGGGAAGAAGAATATCAGTCAAAATAAACACAAGTTCATTAGATATAGGACAGTCTTAAGTTGTTTGGAGCTCTGCACTGAGTTAAGAAAACTCCCCATGCCTTGTACTCCAGATGTTATTGACAAAACACATTGAGGTAATATAATAAATTTTAAGTTGTATTCTATGTGCCAAGCAGTGTGCTAGGTAGGTCATTGTTTATGCTTCTTACAAAAAATCATTAAGAAAAATTATTCCCATTATATATATATATATACTTTTTTTTTTTTTTTTACGGTACTGGGGATTGAACTCAGGTGCATTCTACCTCCAATCTATACCCCCAATCCTATTTTTTATTCTTTATTTTGAAACCGGGTCTCACTGAGTTGCGGAGTGCCTCACTAGGTAGCTGAGGCTGGTGGCGAATCCGGATCCTCTAGTCTCAGACTCCCAAATGCTGGGATTACAAGTGTGCGCCACCATGCCTGGCTCCCATATTATAGAAGAGACAAAAATGAATTTTCTTTGCCTCAAATTCTGGCTCACTCTAAATCTCTTGCCTATTCCTCTACATTATGGTTTCTTTTATTTTTAGGTGGGCGCACCCAATGTTTCTTCACGTAAATTCCTTAATATGTACAATCCTGAACAAGTCCTGTCTAAATGCAAACAAAAAAAATTATATTTTTGTAAGAGAAGACATTCTATCAGTGGTAAGATGTAGTTTTAGTGTCTCCAAGGGGCCTCTGATGGGTCCCTCCCTGAACTATTTTGAAATAATACATTATTAGTGACGTGTGTGTGTGTGGGGGGGGGTCTATAGCGGAATACACAGTTTGAGACAGATCTCTATTTAGTTTTGAAATTTATTTAAATCTTATTGGAATGTCTGATGCTGAGTGGGGTAATGCACTGAAGTTGTAAGTCTCAGAACAAAGTAAAGACATGAAAGTCTTCTCTGTAAAACAAAATGGTTGATAACATTGGGGAGCATTTGTAGATGTACTTTATGGGTAGTATCTCTTAACATGTGTAATATGTGTATCTATTTTTTAGTTATATAACTTTGGAAAGGTTAATTTTATACCTCTGTTTCTATATTTTAATTTTGCAGGGTCATTATAAAAATATTTAAAAAAAAAGAGTTGTAATGAAGTACTTACAACAGAGATTGAAATGTAGTTGGTGCACAATAAAAGCTATCTCATAATATAATAATAATTATTATATTTATTACACATGATCATTAGTAGTAATTATTATTATAACTTCCTATCTCAGTTTGCATACATATTCTTATACTCAAACGGTCATAAAATTGTTACATCACATGAATGAACAGAAAAGTTAATATTTTTTTATCTGTCTGGCCATAAAAATATGAGAGGAAGAAAATTATCTCCCAGCAATATTGATATCAGTGGGGAACATGTTGATGGGAAAAGAATGATTTGGTATAGAGCATGCAAAGAGATTCAGAATTTTATGAGCCCAGGCATCCTCTCTAAAGCCGGGTTCCAAATGTTGTGAGCTTGAAAATACAACTCATTGCTTGGTTTGAAACAGCAGGAAAGATCACATTTTGAAAGCTTTCTTGATAAAGTAAAAAGGTAGCATTCTTCCTTTGGCTTAATACTGTCAAAGAAAAAAATAATAATTCTACTCTTTCTTTCATCCCTGAAAAAATTATCTATCTTTTGTACTTGTTGTAGAGGAGGATTTAATTATAGTTTTACTGTTACTGGTGTATTCTTCCTTTTTGCGTGTATGTTGTACTGGGAATTGAACCCAAGGCTCTTCTACCTCTTAGCTATACTCCGTCCCCATTTTATTTTTTTATTTTGAAATAGGGTCTCATTAAGTTGCTGGAGGTCTCAATATGTTGCTGAGGCTGGCCTTGAATCTGCAATCCTCTTGTCTCAGCTTCCCAAGTACTGGAATTACAAGCATGCACCACACTGCTCAGCTTTAGTTATTTCTTTATGTGTGGGCATGCATGTATGTGTGTGTGTGTGTGTGTGTGTGTGTGCGTGCGTGTGTCTGTGTGTGTGTGTGTGTGAGAGAGAGAGAGAGAGAGAGAGAGAGAGAGAGTGTGAAAGAGAGAGATGATGCAGAAACATCATTTATCAAATATTTGATGGTAAACTACTCAAGGATGGGTTATTTTAACCTTTTGTGTCTTGGATTACAAGCCAAAGAAACAAAAACCAATTGAACACATAATGGTACTGAGTATACTTCTTTTCAATGGTTCATTTGGAATTAAAATATCTGACCACACATACATACTTTGAATCTAGTATGTATGGCCACAGATTTTGATACTCAGTATAGAAGTGTTTTATAAATAAAAATTGGAATAACAGTGTCAAAAATATGTATGAAGGACAAGCATTTTGAACAATATTTCTAACAATGGTAGACTCTTTCTGGAAAACCTAAAAATAATCATATGATTAGTTGCACAGTGGATGGGTTTGCTAATTTTCGACTGCTGCATATGTTAATCATTCACAGCAAAAATAAATATTCTAAATGTACATGAAGGTAAGAAGAACTCCTCTTCCCCTTTGTCCAAAAAAAAAACCAAAAAACAAAAAACAACAACAACAAAAAAAACGGTGTTTATATGTGACTTTTGATCAGGATCTTTAACTATCAAGAAATCTGGGATATTACTAAAATTAAACTCCTTATGAATAAATCTGTTCTGATTGTAGTGCCCAAGGTAAGAACAGACACAAAAGTAGTTGTAAAAATGTTTGAGTGTCCTCCTGGCCACAGACACTTTCATAAAATGTGGTCTAAGCAGCTCAGGAATGGCTAAGTTCTTTCTAGGTTTCTCTTTTTGATGTTCCCTCTTTTATCTTCTTTATTTTTCCTTGACTCCTGCCTTACTACATGACTATCCTGGATGTGTCTTTGCTACTTCAAGTTTGATTTCTATCTTGTCCTTCACTATAGGCATGGCTGCACTTCTCCACCCCCCGACCCCAAGATTTTACTAAATGTAATTCTATTCTCCCTGTTGGATATATATCTTTCTTCCAAGACTTATTTGGCTGGCACCATATAGCTTAAAACAATAACAACAACAACAAAAAAACAAACAGAAACAAGCAAGCAAACCTTATTCCTCTCCTGGATCTCAGAACTATGTTAGGGATCTAGGTCAAGATTACTGTTACATAAGTAAATGAGAATTCTCAATGATGTTCCAGTGGAGAATAGTACATTCTTTTTTTTCTTTGAAAAGGACTTTATTTTTTTATTTTTAATTTTATATTAATTGGTGCATTGTAATCATACATCTTTGTTAGGTACAAGCTGATAAAGTAAAAAAGCATATGTTCATATGTTCTCCCTAATATGCAGATGCTAGGGAGAAGATGAGGCATAAGAAGGACTCCAGATGAAAAAGGAGAAACCCTAGATAAGCAAAGAAATTTACTTAACTGAAGAGGATGGACGGGGGGTGGGGGGACACCCTAATGTACATTCTTTTTCTTCTGTGTCTTATTTCAAGATGTCATTTATTCAACATTTGTTTACTAAATACATATTAAGTTTGCTACAATATCACAGTTATGGTGTAAGTTACAAAGATATAATTAATGTGATTTTTCCCTCAAATATGTCAATATGTTGTTGACATTATATTGACAAAGGAGAAATAATCTTGCTAACCAAGACCACACAGGATTTTTTAGAGTCAGAAAATGATGACATACATGTGTGAAATTTTTTTAAAAAAGGAATTATCCCAGGGGAGTTTGTGATTATAGAAGTTTAAGGGGCTGGCCCTACATATATAGTTCAAAGAAGTAATATTTCTGAAGAGGAAACAAAATAAATTAAACTTTGCATATATCAGTGTTAATAGAATGAGAAAATGCATCAAAAAAAGCAGTTGGTGGGTAAAAATAGAGATACGTGTTGGGGCCCAGTAGCCCAGTACAATGCCTTGAAAAACCTCTGCCAAATTAACACACTAACTCTTATATTTGTAATGCAATGTGTTCCAAGTGATGCACAAACAATTCCATAGTTATATAAAGGAGTATCATTTTATTAGAATATAGATGAGGAAACTGAGCTTCTTATACATTGTGACTTGCCTAAAGTACTGAGTCATTACAAGACTAGAGTGTCTGCCTAACTGCATCTCTCTGCAGAGTCCAGCTGCCCTCTTTCCTCCAGTTTTGGGCATTAGTCTACCAAAAACTTAAAATCTAACACAGTGATCTCTATTTGTCACTGTTATTTTTTGAAGTTTACTATGCATTTGTGGGTATAATTGTTTTCTGCATTACTATAACATTTTAAAAAAAAATCTATAACAAATTTCCTGAACTTCTGCCAATTATTGTTGAAAAGAGAACTTGGAAATAAAGATACACACAAAGACTCATCTGTCTAGTGTCCTCAGTTTTCCCTCCTCTTTAAGATCTGGGCATATCTCTTTTCTATTTTCTGGAAGAAGACAAGGGCTTTGAACTGATGGTCTATTGTATATTCTAGAGAGAAAGTTGTGTAAGGACTGATGGCTCAGAATGAAATGTCACTTCATGCAACCTGGAAGAGTTGATAGAAAGTCTCTTCTCTCGCCTTCCAGTGTTTAGCCCAGCTCTTTGGTTTTCAATTCTTAGAGACATGAGAGACACTTTCCATGCTTCAAGTACATGCCAATTTATTTTCTCCAAGCTGGAGGGAAAAGAGTTCAATAAAAATAAATTTAGAAATTTGCTGGGTTGTTTCATAGAGTGATATTTTTTCCTGATTTAGGATATGGATCCAAGGTTAGGATCCAGGAAAAGCAGGAAAAAGACTTGAAGGCAGCCCTAATTCTGACCATCCCATCTACTAGAAGAAGCAAAAGAGGTTTTTGTCCACCAAGAGGAGATCACTCAATCAAACTGAAACTTTAGTTATGGCCATTGATCTCTGTGAGGCAGGTACA
Source organism: Graphiurus murinus (assembly GCA_004027655.1). Taxonomy (NCBI): domain Eukaryota; kingdom Metazoa; phylum Chordata; class Mammalia; order Rodentia; family Gliridae; genus Graphiurus; species Graphiurus murinus. Next base: position 71,054 of record PVLC010001501.1, on the reverse strand, counting down.
GAGTCATTTGCTACACTTTTGTTTGAATAACATCTTGACTTTCTTTCTTGATAAGAACTGACCTATGACATTCTCAAATAGAAAAAAAGCCTAATTTCCTCCCCTGTCTGGGTCTGGGAACGGTTCCAAAAGAACTCTCCATCCACCCTCTCCATTTTACCTATTCTTATTACCTCCCATAGTAGTTAGTGCTTTGAGCAGGCAGTCTATAAGGAAATCTTTCCCTACTTCTGTCATCTTTTCTTCTAATCCCCCACAGAATATGCCAAAAATCCAATATCAGGCTGTAGCTCTGATCTGTAACATTTACCTTCACCTGCTGTCCTACTAGGACTTTCTATACTTTAATCTTTCTACTCCAGCTCCAACTTTTCCAACAGATACTTCAGATCCATTTTCTTTTTTTTGGTGATATCCTTGAATCTCTTCATATCTGCATGATTTTCTCTAGCCTCAGCTCTGCACACTCATGGTTTTAAGCAGCATAGTACTTCAAATCTAAGGCATTGCTTCTACTAGCTCTGGCCTAACAGTGGTAGCTTCTCAGATTCATGCTGAAAATGAAGAATAAATACTGCCTGTGCATAATGAACTCCAAATCTTCTTGGTTTGAAAACCCTTGTTATATATTTGACGACAATTTCAATTCTCTTTCATTAGATGTAAACATCTTTTAAAATTGACAATGTTCTAATCTTTCAAATCAGAATCATGATAACCACTAGCATGTTTCTGCATTTACTGTGTGTCTAGAATTTCATATTCATCTCCAGAAAATTCATCCTTCTTCCCGGAAAAAATGAAATAGCTCTTAATACAAATTTTAAAAATGTAAAAATTAAAGCTCAGAGAGGTCAAATGAATGACCAAGATCTTATGGATATTTCTGGATAGATCAAGTACTTACATTTGGAAATATTATGAAATGCTGTCTTTTAAGTTATGTAGCATTATGCAATACCCTTCTTTACAGGGAAATACATGTGTTTTTGTGTTTGGATATATAAAAAAAAAGCTGTGTAAACTTTATAGCTCTATTCAAATGTTAATTTTTGTTATGTTACCTCCTAAATTATTTATGGATGACACCACATGTATTTATGTAGGCTAGTATAACAAATAGCTGATTAAGGGGCAATCATTTCTCAATTTTAAAGCAGAAATATTGTGGATGCTTATGAAATAGCGCTCTAAAAACAGATGTGTGCAGCAGCGTGGTTTGTGTGTGTGGCGAAACACAGTAGAACCTGACTAAATTACACTAATGAGTTGGAGACCCATTACAAATTATCACATTTGCCTAATTAGTGAAGGGGTAACATAGAGAAAAAAAATAGTATTAAGCTAGCCAGCTGATAAAAGGGAAGACAAAACTTCAACTGCACTGAAAAGATGTGAATACTATGCACACACAGAAACAGATGCATGCATTCATACATATACATACACACACCCTTCTATAGGTGAAGTTGCTATATTATAATAAATACACTATTTATATGATGCATAAATATGTATATATATATACACACATATATATATATATGGAGTATGCAGTTTGTTCTTTCTTTTTCCCTTACCTTCCTCCCTTTCCTTCCTTCCTACCTCCCTCCCTCCCTTCCTTCCTTCCTTCCTTCCTTCCTTCCTCCCTCCCTCCCTTCCTTTCTCCCTCCCTCCCTCCCTCCCTCTCTCCCTTTCTTCCTTCCTTCCTTTCCCTCTCTTTTTCTCTCTCTTCTTTTCTGAGTTTGAACCCAAGGTATTCTACTTCTGAGCTACAACTCTAGTCCTTTTTTTTTTTTTTTTTTTGTACTGTGAAACAAGATCTCAGTAGATTACTAAGGGTCTCCCTAATTTGCTGAGGCTGCCCTCAAACCTGCAATCATCCTGTCTCAGCCTCCCAAGTACTGGGTTTACAAGCGTGTGCCATCATGGCCAGCAGGGATTTTTTGTTTTGTTTTTACCTTTTAAGGGAGAGTAATAAATAGAAGCTCATTGTTTGGTGATTCTAAGCAAACTACTTTATGTTTCTACTGAATCATAATTTTGTATGAATGTTAGATTATTACATGCCAGTTTATAGTGCTATATTTAGTTATATTGTGTTATTTGGGGGCTATGCAACCTTCATGAGCACATCAGTTACAGTACTTCTACTAAGTTGTTCCCAGGAGGTGTTCTTCATGTATTCTCAGGAGGCTGTGCCCTTGCTTTCCAAATTCTCCCATATACTTAGTTGAAGGATAAAAATAAAAGAAAACTTATCTACCAACTTCTTGTGACTCTACAGTCAAACACTTTTGAAATGCAAAGGATCATATACATTCAAACAATTAAATATGGGCTATTTTATGGGGTTTTAATAGCTTTAAAATAAGTCTTACTAGAATTTACGAATGAACACCAGGCAATTTTTTACAAATCTAATTTATTTCTACTTTTTTTTTCTTTTGTGATACTTGAAATTGAACCCAGAAAAATTCTACCTTGAAACTGTATCTCCCAGCTCTTTTTTATTTTTCAATTATTCATTTTTTGTTTTATTTTGAAACAAGTTCTTGCTGGGTTACTGAGAGTCTCACTAAGTTACTGAGGCTGGTCCTGAGCCTGCAATCCTCCTCTCATTAGCTTCCCAAGTACTAGTATTACAGGTATGTGTCACCATACTCAGTCCTATGTTTTGAATATTTGTTCGGACAGGGATGTACCAAGCTCTCATTTAATTCTTAGCATACATTGTCAGGTTTACAGATGAGGAAACTGAGACCTAGAGAGATTAGGTAACTTGCCTTAAATAATGGAGATAATAAATGTTGGAGCTAGGATTTGAGGAGATGCAGGTCCAATTTTAAAAATGCACATACTCTTCAAGACTTCAAATCACATCATAGCATGCCTTAGTCTAAAATTATAGTTTCCAAGCCCAGCTCTTTGACATATTTAAATATTTTGTCTGCTTTCTTTTCTCTAGTTATCCTTGCTGATGGGCTTTGATCAGATGTTCAACATAGTATCCCTCACCTCTCCCCTTAATTTTTGTGACTTCAGAATTACTTTGTCCTTTTAAACCAGATGGTCTTTTAGTGCATACAGTCTAGTAAAACTGCTACTGCATTCTTCTTGACAAGGAAATTATCTGTTTTTCATCTCAGCTCTTTTTTTTTTTTTTTTTTTTTTTTTTTTTTTTTTTTTTTTTTTTTTTTTTTTTTTTTTTTTTTTTTTTTTTTTTTGCGGTACTGGAGATTGAACTCAGGGGCATTCTACCTCCGAGCTATACCCCCAGCCCTATTTTTTATTCTTTATTTTTGAAACCGAGTCTCACTAAGTTGCGGAGTGCCTCACTAGGTAGCTGAGGCTGGCCGCGAACCCGAATCCTCTGGTCTCAGCCTCCCGAATGCTGGGATTACAAGCGTGCGCCACCACACCCGGTTTATCTCAGCTCTTTTTATGAAGGGGTTCTTTTGAAACTTCATAGTATTTTATTTTTCTGTTAATTGCTTTGTATTGGTCAGTCTGTATTATTAGAATGTAGTATCTATAAGAATAGAGATAATTTTCATTTAGTGTTTAATAAGTGCTTGAAATTCACTATACAGACATGTTTGTGTAATAAATAAATTATATTGATTTTTTTTTTACTTTATTTGTGGTTATGGGCATTGAACCCAGGCATCTTCTTACTACTGAGCTACACTCCCACCCCTTTTTATTTATATTTTCTTTTAAAAGTGGGTCTCACTAAGTTATTGCATGTTGCTTTCAAACCTGCAATCCTCCTGTCTCATCTTCCCAAGTACTTGGATTATAGTGATGAATAATATGAATCTAAACTTGAAATATAGAACTCACTACAGGCTATTTGCATGTAACCTTTAGTCTCTTTCTTTATCCAGTTCCCCTATTTTGTTCTAAGGTGTGAGTTCCTCTAAGTACCATAAACCATACTGTAATAATTTTTCAATCCCCAGGTCCAACATAATCCTTAGCATAAAAAAGGGGATTTTGTCATTAAGCAAATGTAATTAATAGATGCATGAATGCAGATAACAAATAAATAGGCATTGGAATGGGCTAAGAGACCTTTTAGGGATCAAGAGTTAGACGAATTGTCAAAGGTGCAGAGAGGTGATTTATAAAGGCTTGCAGACTCCATAGAGCTATGATCTGTGCTTATATTTTTTTGTTTGTTTGTTTGTTTTTGTTTTTGTTTTTCTCCCTGAATCTCTATTGAATCCTGGTAAAAAGGACAGTTGCAAGGTCACATGTGCATGTGTGTATCTGTGCTTCTGTATGAATGAGAATGAAGATAGCAAAAACATGGAGATAATACTGGAAAAAGGTAAATAATGAGATTTCAGAGAGCCTAGACTGTACATTCAATTATTTTGAGCCTTATTTTTCAACAATTATTGATGTTTAAATATTTTCATTACATTTGAAGAAGTGATTGCCTCAGGATGCTGGAGTTGGGTGTCTGTTTTGGAGGGAGGGAGTAAGAGTTTGTTTTTAAGTCCCATAAAGCTCAATCTTGGATGATGTCCATTTCCAGAAGCCCAGCTAGGGCTCATATTTGCTATTATGCTGCATCTAGTAATAATAAACTTGCTGTAAACAGATTGAAAAGGATTGGATATTTAGGTCAGAATGGAAAGCCTAGCTGAAAAGAATTGTAGATGGTGTGGCTCTTTTCATCTGTTCACAATTTTGAATTTATCAGGTTTATTGGATTATCAAATTGAAACACCTTATAGAAAAAGTATCGGTGATTGTTTCTTCTGCCTTAAATTGCCTTTGAAACCTCATTTCAAAAGGTTAAAGGTACTCATTTTAGAGAGTCTTGAAGGATGAGCAGTTTTCCATTCAGTTTATGGGAGACATTGGTATAGGTCATTTAGAGCTCTGTTGAGGTTTGCAAGGAAAGATGATCTGGAGAAGTCAGATTGTGTAATCTGAATTCAGCTGGTTTAGCTCCAGAAGTAAAGATTAGTATTGTAAAACAGGGTCTCTCTGATGATTATGGCCACATGTAAGATTTCTGAACATCAGGGAATAGGCTGGTGACTCATTTCTATGAAAGATTCTGTTTTTTTTTTTTTTTCTATCCAAGTTCATAGGTGTTATCGTCACTGTGGGACTTTGACCAAGATTTGCTTAGTCCAGCAGCTTTTCTATGGATGGATCAATCTCTTTGTAAGTAATGTCTGACAATATAATACTGAGATCAGTTTCATAAGAATAAAAGTAATAAGAATGCATGTATTGTCTGGGGGGGGCGAGAGGCTTATAAAAAAAAAAAAACAGTAGAATTACTTTAGAGAGGTCAGCATTTTACCTTTCCTTTAGGGCAGATGACATGACAAAGTCGACAGATTTTTGGGGACTTAAACTATACTCTGGAACTCTTGCCTCTTTTTTTTTTTTTTTTTTTTTTTTTTTTTTTTTTTTTTTTTTTGGTACTCAGGGGCATTCTATCTGAGCTATACCTCCAGACCTGTTTTATTCTTGATTTTGAAACAAGGTCTCACTAAGTTGTGGAGGGCCTTCCAAAGCAGCTGAGGCTGGCCGTGAACCTGTGATCCTCCTGTCTGAGCCTCCCGAGTACTGGGATTACAAGAGTGCGCCTTGACACCCAGTTACTTTTGCCCTTTTGACATCAGTTTTCTTCCATGGTCCTCCTCAGCTAGATGAAAATTTCATTTTTATCCTGAGCACCTACCAAAATAACTAGAAAGCCATAGACTAAGTGAATTATAATAATACAGGGATAAATAACTTGGTCCTGCAACTGTAGGCACCTTTTAATGGGGATATTTCCACTTTAAAGAGTTTCCATGAAATATACCTAGTGTATTTTCAAAAAGCAAATATTACTATATGTTCAGAGAAGAAACATCTTAGGTCTTTGGGGACTATTTAATGTGATTTTTCTTTTATAGAGAGATATAAAAATTAATGTTTGAGAAATTCAAGAAATATTGTATTAAACAATATGTTTAATTTTACATAATTCATTGTTTCCCAAATTTTTTTGAAAACGGAACATGTCAAATGGAAACATTCCTATTTTTATGGAACATCTGTTAACATTTAGTAAATTAACAGTGCCCTATGTAACTCATCTGGGAAACAGTGACCTACATAATAATTGTACTATAAATGGAAATATGTTTATTAACAAATACCCAGTGACTCATATGTAAGCATGTGAGGATAAAATATTGTCTTATGACATAAGTTTCTAAGAAATATAAATTTTAGGTAGCTACTCATTTTAAATAATTCATGTTAAACACATAATTAAATTCTTGGTTCTTGGAAGACATTTGAATGTTAATCACTATTAAGTCAGTGAGTTTACATTGAGAAATCAACACCTTACTATACAGTTATAGATCAAGCAGTTCTCTTTGGTAATGGACTATGAGATCTGAAGAGGTCTAATACTTTTTATCCAAGCATGAGAGGATCACATTCCTGTATTTTTGTATATATAAATTCCCTCTCTCTTTCTCTCTCCTAGCATTATTTTTTGTTTTGTTGAAACAGTCTTCCTAATTTGCTGAGGACCTCATTGAGTTGCTGAGGCTGACCTCAAACCTGTGATTCTTCTGTCACAACCTCCTCAGTACTGGGACTATAGGCATGCACCACAATGTCCAGCTTCAATTATATTTAATATACACTGATGCCTTGCACAACAATAGTTGTATCTTAATAAATATTACCTGAATAACATTTTAAATTGATTTAATATGAACATTTCTTGTATGTACAACACATTGTATGCAATATCATCTTAGTATTACAGCATTATCTTTAGTCCCATAATCTTTTTTTTTTTTTTTTTTTACTTTTAGTGTTTGTGAATGAATAAAGGCAGCATCAATAGATAGGTCTAAGAGAAAATCTAGAAGCAAGAACCTGTGTGTACTTTTAATTTCCACTCATTCCTTCAGATGTTGGCTGCTTCCCTGGCAGATGGGGCCAACCTCTCCATGGCTGAGGTTGGCTGAGAGGATTCACTGCTTTATAAAGTGCAGGACAGTTGTGAAATGCATTCAGATACTGCTTCTTTCCCTAACACCTCAGCCTGAAAACAAAACAAAACAAAACAAAAAGTGGGCAAGAATAGAAAGGGTATTCTTAGCTGAGCCAGCATGATATGAATGCTGCATTACCAGCTGCTCACTGAGCCGCAGCTGAGCAGATCTGCAGACTTCAAGCTGCCCCACATCCTCATCTAATACTGACAGGAGAAATTCCCTGTGTACTTCCCAAGCAGGAAGTTTTGCTTCCCCAAGCTGACTCTAAGAGAAGGGTACTCTCCTTTCCAGTCTCCGTTCAGTGGCAACTAGTAGGACACAGATGGTAGGACTCTCCTGAGGCATATCAGGATAGTAATGCATTCTTCTGTTTGTAGAGTTTGATGGGAATGGAGTCTTTCTCTGCCCATTGTATCATCTGGGGCTTAAACAGCACTGATACAAAAGTGAGGTTTAGGGAAGCAAAATGAGTGGACCAAAGGTTTTGATCATGTATCATTATACTCAGTCAGAGGCTACTGCAGAGAAGCAAATATAGGAGATAGTGAAGAAAGTCTTCAAACTCTATTACTGTCTTTGAAAAAAAAATTTGAGATTTTTTTTTTTTTTTTTGGTACTGGGGTTTGAACCCGGGGCATTCTACCTCTGAGCTTATACACTCCGCTCTATCTTTTTTTTAAACAGGGTCTTAGTAAGTTGCAGAGGGCCTTCCTTACTAGGTTGCCAATGCTGGCCATTAACCTGCAACCCTCCTATCTTAGCCTCCCAAGTACTGGGATTACAGGTGTGTGCCACCATAAAGAGGCTGAGAGAAGTCTTAAAGAAACATATTTCTTAGCTTCCTCGCTTTCTCTGATCCTCATCAGGGATGAGAATTATGATTTCAAGTGAGAAGAAACCAAAGAATGTGGAGATTTATAACATGTCCTACAGGGGTATATTCTAAATTTTAATGCGCTCACAAATAACTGGGATCTGGCTGGGTATGGTGACACATGCCTATAATCTCAGTACTTAGGAGACTGAGACAGAAGGATTATAAGTTTGAAATCAGCCTTAGAAATTTAACAAGATCCTCAGCAACCTAGTGAGACCTTGTTTCAAATTAAAAATTAAATAGATGTACCTCAGATGTAGTATGCCCGGAGGTTCAATCCCCCCCACACCACCACAACAAAACCGCTCCCAAAGTGAGACCTGGGAAGGGGTCTGAAAATATATATTTGAAAGAAGAACTCTGATGATACTGCCACTGTGCTGCAAGTCTATGGATAATCATTTGTGTAACTAAACTTAAGTGAGTCTGAAGATGCTGGGCTTGGATCCATACATGCAGAAAAAGTATATTAAAGATCATCACCCAATGTTTTAGTAAATTTATTCATTGGAATAACACTTGGATCTGATATGCTTTTTACTTGAGAATGATATTACCTGAGTAATGTAGAATAAAATAAGTAGGATTTACTTTCAGAAAAGAAAATGACAACTATGGAATCCCAATTTGGAATTCCTGCTAGTTTTCTTCTTTCATAATCACTGGCTATTCATTTAAGCATATCATGAAAATTGCAGAGAAATCAAGAGTGACAGGGCATGACTAAAATTATTGAGGGGAAAAGGAGCATTATGTGTTCTTTGGTAGAGGTAATTTTTTTCCCCTAGGAATCAAAAGCTAAAACTTCTACTGTTGATGATCAAACAATAGTAAGACAGAAGTTGCAAAAAAAAAAAAAAAAAAGATTTCATAAACTCTTGTGTTTCATATCCTAGTACCCCCTGAAATTTTTTTTTCTGCATCTTATTGAAACATCAGTGCTTCAATGGGGCGTGGAATGTGGAAGACACAGCATGACCTTCTGTAGAGTCTACCCTCTTCTCAAATCTCCCCTCCCACACCTTCCTCTCTGTGTAGTAATCTTTGCTCATAAATCAACTGGAACTCCATTGTTGTCTATTTTAAATATCAGAGTATCAGTTAGAGTTGACATCTTCTTGCAGGCTAGAAGGTGCTTTGTAGGATGATTATGCAAATAGTAAAGTTTTATTATAATATATCCCATTACCTACCATAGGGGGAAAAAGTACGTCAGCACTGATATTAGTCTCATTGCTTTAGATTTGGATTTAAATGAAGTAAAATGTTTTAATCTTGAAAATTCTTCATAATATTGACCATGAGGCCAGTATCAAATAGAAGATTTTATGGAAGTGTTCTTTGTGTGTGTGTGTGTGTGTGTGTGTGTGTGTGTGTGTATGTGTGTTCACACACATGCAAACACATGCAAGAGTATTTATTGTACATCCTCCACCTCTTTCCTTAGTTTTTATTTCTTTTTCCATCACTTCCTACTTCCTCCACTTTCAGATTTATAGAACTGCTCTGAACCACATGTTTTTTTTCAGATCTTTGATAATATACATTAATTAATTAAAATCAAGTCATTTATAATGTTATTGTAGCTTGGTGACAATGGCATCCCTACTTTTACACAGAAAAGTATTGCTATTTTTCTTTCATTTTTAAGAGACAGGATCTTGCTGTGTTACTCAGGCTATCTTCAAATTCTTGGGCTCAAGTTGCCTTCTTGACTCAGCCTCTGGAGTATCTGGAGTAGCTGAGACTACAATCACAAACTACAGTGCTCAGCTAGGATATTACTACTTTAATTCTTCCATTCTAGACTTGTGAACTTCTACTTTTGCTCATTCTTAGATTAAGCTTTAGTTCAACAGATCCAATCCTAAGTGCTAATGATTCCCCTCCCAGGAAAACTAGTATTTTGATGTACAAACAACATTTTATACTAGAGTTCCTGGTTGTAAATATAGCATTTCTGACATGGTAATTTTGTGAGGCAGTTTGCCAACTTTGAGATAAAGGAACTCTAAAATCATATTGATAAATAATGATCTACTTATTTAAGTTTATTTACTGATTTATTTTTAGTTTTTGGCTTAGTAGTATTACTTATTATCTCCTTTATTTTCACTATACTTTTCCAAGCTTTCAAACCAGAAACTTACTACCAGTTAGGCGTAATGGACCATTTTAACGCAACATTTCTCACTGTTTGCCATCTTTCCTGGCATAGGGCCAGTGGCTCCTCTATGGGAAATGAACTCACTCTTGCATTTTTAGATGATGTGCTCCTGGACCTGGCCACTAGATGTCTCTGTAATTACATGCTGCACCAAATCACAGAGCCTGCCCCACCACAGAAGCAAAAGTGGGGCTCAGACTTCTCTCCAAGCTCCAAGTACCTACTGTCATTTGAGTGTTCTGAGATGAACACTTACATAATGAACTATCTTATTACCTACATGTTTTAATGTAATTTAATATAAAAACATGTAGGTCTATCAATCCTCAGATATGGTGTTAGGAAATGTGTGTGTGTGTGTGTGTGTGTGTGTGTGTGTGTGTGTGTGTACACATACACTCAGAAATCTTGCTTCTTGCAGGTAGTTTGGAGACATAAAATAACAAGTCTTAGAGTTTTACAAGTGTAAGTTTATCTAAGATTATTTACATAATTAGTTAAATTTTCACAACCAAACAGGATGACTGAGGGTGGAATTGTCCTGAGATCTCTGGAGACATCTTCATTGGTGGATCAGCCAGCCTCAGAGAGGTCCCTTCCTCCTATCCTCCATTTCTTTTTCCAGATTCCCTCACTCTTTTTCTCTCAATTTAATCTTATCTTGAGTAAGTACTCAAGATACTTCATGTAGGAGGTTGTAAGTAAATTCAAGATTCTTTTTTGGATCTTGGTTAAGTTTTTCTTAATCTTAGTGCCCAACTAGTGTCTCACAGAGTAGATTCTCCATAAATACTTCTAAATAGTGAATGGATAAAGAGAATAATTTATTTATGCAGTAGAAATGCGAAAATGTGGGTTAAAATACAATTAATGTTACTATATTGTTAAGTATATGCTATTATATATTAATAGATAACGCCATATTTTTAATCTGAAAAACCTTATGAGTTTTGATCTTAAATTTATCAAGTAATTCAAGTGTATCTGACAGTATAGACTCTGATCGATTGAGAGAGACAACACAGCAATTTATTAAACTTCAAAAGATATTGCTATGAATTTATAGGAGTGTGCTCCTCAGATTACTTCCATATGTTGTAGCAGTGGAGGGAAAATAAGTTGAAAACAACTAGTAAATAAATGGCCTGCTCTAATATTTGAGTAGAGATTTATATATAAATATAGGTGTGCACAAGGTGTATGAAAACATTGTATTTCTAAATTAACACATTCTTATAATTATACTCTTTCTAATTACTTATGAACAGGTTATTTCCCATAAAATAACATAAAAACAAAATTTATCTCCATTCTCATCCAACTCGAATGACTACAGATTCACATGGGGTGAGGGGAATGAAACACTTCCTGCTTATCCAGAATCTTTTATTATCCATAATTCTCCATGTCCTTGGTCACTAGCTCACTATGTCACCATGATCTCCTTTGAGTTCCTGAAATACAGTTGCTTCCTAAGGGCAAGCAAAATAGTTGTAGGAATTGGCACACAGAAATCTGAGCTCACTTTTTAACTATCTGAAAGTAACCAGAATTTCTGTGAAAGTCCATCCTTTTATTTTCCTTTCTAGCATGGAAGGAAGAAGCAAAAGATAAGCATGGCAGTTTCAATTCTGGAGGATATAAAAATGGCTATAACAGCTAGCAATTACCAATCTTACTGTGAATTATGAATTGTAAGACAGTGCACCTTTACAACAATAGCAAGCATTTATTGAGTATCTTTTATATACTAGCAGCTGTTCTTTGATCTTTGCCATAAATACAACCTTTTGTTCTTTAGAACAAACCCTATTACAATTATTGGGGATGGAGGCACATAAAGGTTAAAAAACTTATTAGTATCTATAGAAATTGGACTTGAACCCAAACAGTTTAGTTCTATGACCCATGGGATATTTGGGTCTTAAAGAAGTTTCAAATTGTCTCTGTGGTTGCTTTAATTGGTGTGATTGATCCTCTATCACTGCTTATTACCCAAACACCATTATCTGACCAACATAGCCAGAATAATACAAGCCCCTTATCTCTTCCCATCTTACTTCTCAGTAGCTTATTTATTTTAAAGGTCTGTTGAGTTTCAAACACCAGGTATCTAGTAAATGAGATTCTTCTTAGAACGCCATTGCAATCGCTTGTCTGCAGAGCATGTCTTTCATTGTTGGTCCTGTTTGTTCACCTCTGTGGAGTGTTCTTGCTCTTCCCTTCAGGAGCAAAGGTGATATCCCAAGCTGCATTACTAGGGTCACAGGTCATGTGGTTCACATCCACATGCTCAGCCATTTTTCTTTCTTTCTTTCTTTCTTTCTTTTTGAGTACTGGGGATTAAACTCAGGGGCATTCTACCTTGAGCTATACCCCCAGCCCTATTTTTTATTCTATATTTTGAAACAGGGTCTCACTAAGTTGCGGAGTGCCTCACTAGGTAGCTGAGACTGGCCGCGAACCCGGATCAGATCCTCCGGTCTCAACCTCCCAAATGCTGGGCCTACAAGCGTGGGCCACCATGCCCAGCTGCTCAGCCATTTTTCTTACAAGGCAAGTTTACAGAAGTTTCCAGACTAGATGTGACAATACCAATCCACTTCACAAAACATAGCTCCAATTCCCTGTTACAAAATGGAGAGTCTCCAGTGGCACACTCTTTTCTTGCTTTTGAACTTGGGTAAAATGACTCAATCCATGAAAAGTATTTATAATTTAAACCATCAAAGGATATGTCAGACCTCAGAGGCTTTCCTCTAAGGAGACTCACTGTTCTCTGTATAGATGGATCATCTTCTCCCCAAAGGCCTGCACACCAGGAGTAGAAGTCTCACTTTTGTGGCCTTTTGGAACTACTGAATTGGATATGATTCCTCAACTAGATGAAAACATGGAGTCCTCAATGATAGGTCAAGGTCTGGTATACAATAGGTAATTCAGTGTTTATGAAAAAAAAATACAGAAAGAAAGGGAGAGAAGGGAAAGACAATGGTGTACTTGTACTATCCATGGTTTGTTGGCTAACTTCTTTCTCTGGAAGGAAGGTAATCAGCAAGGATGACAACTCTCCTAATAATTCCACACCTACAAAAAGTCACTGAAGCCTTTCTGTGACTTTTCCTGGGACTCCAAGGTCGTCTTTATTCTTAAAACAGCAGGGGCATCTGCACCACACTGGGGATTTCATTATAGTTAGTAGGAATGCTGAAATTCCATAAGGGTAAAATCAAACACCTGAAACTTACATGATAAAGAAAGCTGCATTTTTTTCTTTGTCACATACCTGTTGCTTACTCAATTTACTCAAATGCAGTAAATAGTACCCTTATCTATGTGGTTGTTCAAGTAAGAGTCTAAGATATAACCTTAATTATTCTTTTTCTCACATACTCCATCAAAATCATTAGCTAATTCTCAAAGTTGGCATCAAAATACAAACTTGAAACACACTTAAAAGTTCTCTGATGGCTTCTATCGGTCTTGGAAATGAAAACAAACTTGAAATCTGCCTACAGATCCTTTTGTAATCAGACCTTGGCTCCCTACTGCTCTTTTCCCCACCACTTTCTCTTTCTGTCTTGTTTGTGTATTCCAAATGCACAGGGATTCCTGCTGTTCCTAAAACATGCCAATCTGGTCATTGCCTTGAGCCTTTACACTAGCTCTTGCCCTTCCTGTCTCTCAGCTCTTCGCATAAATCTCTCCACTTTGGAGAACCCAACTCCACATTCAAATCACTAGTCATGCTATATTACATAATGCTAATTCTCTTCAAAGCATATATCACAGTTAGATTTTTTGTTGTTATATATTAACTTATTTTTTGTGTACCTGATTTTCATAGAAGAATATATCTCATCTCTTATTCATTATCGGGCTCCTATGTTCTAAAGGAGTGTCAGGCAAAGTGTAGATACTCAAAAAAGGAAACTTAATAACATCATCAAATGAAAAGGAAAATGTCTATTGAACAAGCAAATTGTCTGTTCAAAACAACAGTAAACTTCAGGAACATTAACTCATTAAATCTCAAGTTTTAAATTCTGTGAACATAATAAATATTCAAATATTATTCAAAGTTTCAATATGTGGTATATTTGTGGCTCAATTAAGTTTTTATAAGTGTTCCACATTGGGGGTGATGGGATAAAATGTGTTAGACAATTTCTACCACCAATACTAGATGAAAATAGGATTTCCAATTTCAAACACTTGCAAAAAGTTCTGTAAACTGGGTGCAGTGGCCCATGACTGTAATCTCAGTACTTGGGAGGCTGAAACAGGAGAATTTCAGGTTTGAGGTCAGCTTTAGCAACTTAGTGGGACTCTGTTTCAAAAAAATAGATAGATAGATAGATAGATAGATAGATAGATAGATAGATAATATATTACATATAAAAGGGCTTAAGGTGCAGGTCAGAGATAGAATGTTCCTGGGTACAACTAACAGTACCCCTCAAAACATAAATAAACTAAAGAAAGAAAAAAAAAGTAATGTATGTGTGCATTAGTCAATTCCTTTCCTTCCTTTATGCCTAGACCATTCCTCACTCCAAAGATAATATTTTTCTTCCTGAAACATCAAGTTGGCCATGCAATTTGCTTTGACCAAAAAAATGCAGTAGAATTGATGTTCCTGGCCTTTCAAGCCTAGACTTTATTATTTTTTTCTTTTGCAGTGATGGGTACCAAACACAGGACCTCACACATATTAGGCAAGTGCTATACCACTGAGCTCTCAGGCCTCGAGCTGGGCCTTAAAGAAGACTGTCACTCCCACTTCTCTCTTTGGGTCACCAGTAGCCATATTTATAGAAATTTGCGCTAGAAAATTAAATGTGTAGACACTATGAGAAGAGAGAACTAGGAAGATGATGAGCCATCCAGGTTACCCCAGCCCCAGCGGAGCTTCCAGCATGTCATATGAGTAACTCCAGTCAACGTGACATGTAACAGAGAACTGACAAAACCAGCCCTGGCCAAGAAAACCCTGGGAAATTATAGTTGTTTTCAGAAAGTAAATCTCAATACAGTTTGTTACATAGCAATAGATAACTGAAACAGAGCTAATACAAAACAGGGAACAAGAAAGGGCTAGTAAAATAGGCAGTGTGCCTGCTTGCTTTTAGAGGAATATAAGTCTTGCCTAATCACAACAAGCTTTGCAAGCTCAGCATGGGCAGCACAAGCAGCCAAAGGAAATATGAACACAGGATCCGAGTTGCTGTCAGTTTGCTGCTGCTGCCCTCAGACATGAGACTATTTGAAGACCATTTGCCTGGTGATGCTTCTGCTCAGAACTGAGGTGGCAGAGGGAATTCCAGGTGTGGACAGTGCCAACTCCAGAAATCAGCAAGGAGGTAATAGTAACCGATCCAGTATGAGTTCAGGATGGCAACTCATGGGAGCAGCTTACCAAGTCACCAGGGGACACAAGGCACCAAAAACTACAGTTTATGTCAGTAGCTAAGGAACAAAAAGTAGAAAAATAAGTCAACACAGTTAAGTTGCAAACATCTGGGAAGAAGTCACCAGTGAGTTCTTATCCGAGTGGCGGTCTGTCTTCACTGCAAGATCTCTATGACTGTCCTGAAGGAAAAATCTTTGTCACTTGCTCTGTACACATTTCTCAACAAGAGTCCCCAGTTTCCCAAATTCTCAACAGCTCTATCAACTTTATCAAACCACATTCCATTTTAGGATAGCATTTTCAATTCAGAAACTTTTTAAAAAATGTGCTTGCCATCTTTGAAGTTCTCCAAAGTGGGAGAATATAAAGATATTGGGCTCTTTACATTGAGGTTAGTCTCTCCCTTTTCCCCATCTTCCCTACTGACTCTACTCCTGAAAACAGCTGATTGAACCCAGTTACTATTATTTCTGGATTGGCCTTCTCCGCAAGAGCACATCACCCTTCCTGACAGCTCAGCTCCCTCGTTTATAAAGCTCAAGTAGAAATCCCTTCGTCATGATGCTAGACTGTAAATTAAATAATTAGTAATTTGTTAAACACTTTGAAAATGAAAATGCTAAGTATTGTTATTATTTCAAGGGTAATTTACTTCTTCTGATTCATTTGTAATTATTTCATCAAAACATCGGTAAGAGCTGTTTGATGCGTAAAATGCCTTATGGGCCTGCCCTATAAGACTTTTGTTATCAAAATTAGTTGGAGGGAAGACTTGCCAACCGGAACTATTTTGCACCTGAAGGTTTGCAATAATGTAAGTCTCAAATTACCCTTTTACTCAGCAGATTGGAAACTAAGCCCAGAACTAGACTCATGCCTTTATTTGTCTGCAATTTTCTCTTTGCAGAAAATCAAATAAAGACCAAAGCCAGGTGCAGGTAGCACTGAGAAGTTGACAACATTTGATTTCAGCTTTTTCTCTGATGTTGTACCTCTTAGGGGACTCTTGCTCCTTCAGTTTTAGGTGCATATTCAGTCTTTCTGTAAGTTTTCATAGTAGAAGATTGATCTGATGCAATGAACTCCTTAATAACATTAATTCTGATGACTCAGAAGTGATATATTTTTCAAGATTTTCAAAGTATCCCTCAAAGCAGAGAGTATTGAATAGTTAATCCTGGGTAGTCATGTGTTATAACCTGCAGCAGGTAATGAAAAATGAGAAATCTCTTTTGTCTCAGTCAGCATTCTTACTGCTGCATCTCAGTAAACCTGACCATACAACTTAGAGGAAGGAAGATGTATTTGTTCACAATCTTCTGGAGATTCTGTGTTCAGTCCATATGAGGCCAGGATCCAGAGCTCAGGGCCTGGTGACAGGAACCTGGAAGAGAGAGAGCATATGGCTCTGCTCCTCACATCATGGAATCCAGAAGCAGAGAGAGCAAGCAAAGAGCGGAGAGAACTTAATAAAATCCCCAAGTCCACACCCATGGGGATACCATTACATTCTTTGAATTCTATAATTTGATCTCTTTTTAAAAATCATATGCATTTTGATTTTTCTTTATACTTTATCATTACAATATAAAATTAAAGTTTAAGCCAGGCGTGGTGGCGCACGCTTGAAATTCCAGCATTCAGGAGGCTGAGACCAGAGGATTCAGGTTTGCAGTCAGCCTCAGCTACCTAGTGAGGCACTCCACAACTTAGTGAGACTTGGTTTCAAAATAAAGAATAATAAACAGGGCTGGGGGTATAGCTTGGAGGTAGAATGCCCCTGAGTTCAATCCCCAGTACTGCAAATAAATAAATAAATAAATAAATAAATAAATAAATAAAAACAAAATTAAAGTGTAATGTAATTTATGGTTAACTTAGATAATTTCTTCCATCCCAAACTCAGTAACTGGTTTTAGGATATCCATTATAGACTGAGCCATTGTATTCATAAATGCCTGAACAAGTTCAGCCACCCAGAATCACTAATTTGTATCTTATTTTAAATCTGTTCTTTTTCTTCTTTAAATTCCTTACATCCCAATATTACTTTAGGTAAAAAAGAGAAATCTCAACCCCCAACTACTTTAAATAATAATGGAAACAATGGTTCAAATAAATAAAAAGTCTGGACGTTACCCTATGTAAGGTACTACAGTGTCTTCATGATATTCTCAAATCTCCAGAATATTTATGTCCTTACTTTCCCTTACATTAATAATTTGTCATTTTCAGTCTGTCTCTCCTCTTAGTTATGGGTTTGCCTGTTTCATTATCTAGGAATTCATGGTTCCATATTTGAGTTCTATAGAAAATAGCTTATTTGTCCTGGCAGCTCACAATAAAATAAGGAAAGCTTCCCTCTCCAAAACAAAACAAGCATACAAAAAACCCCTTTCTTCAAACAACCTTTTATATGACTCAACAAGCATCATATCATACAACTATTCTCAAACCTAGCACTGTAGCTACGGGGATGAGATTTGTATTGACATAAGATAATCAGACACCAAACAAACCTGCCATTGGCATCTACAGTGGACAACCCCAAGACTCAGTACCCTGTTGTGAAATAGTATTTCTATAAAGGATGTGGAATGGATGCTGAAAAGAAAAACAAATGCAGATTCATGGACACTGCCTTAGATTAGGGATTTGCTATCTCCTCATGGAGTGTTGAGGAAGATTTGGAAATAATTTCCCTACTCACCATCTATTTCCCTTTCTTTATCTGAAATTACTGCCTCTATTTCTTTCTCTTTCCATCCACCCTCTATTATGACACAAGAATATTCTCACAGACATCTGTGTGTGTGTGTGTGTGTGTGTGTGTGTGTGTGTGTGTGTGTATGTGTGTGGCAGGGGTGTACTGGAAATTGAACCCAGAGCTGTTCTACCTCAAAGCTACACTCCCAGTCCTGTTTTATTTTGAGAGAGGTTCTTATTAAGTTATTGTACATTAGTCTCAAACCTGTGATCCTCCTGTCTCAGCTTCCCAAGTACTGTGCCACTGTGCCAGGCCTCATACATCATTATTTTTATGTCACTTTTACAGTTAAAACCACTTTTTGACGCTCTATCATCCATCAGAAGTGACTTTTGAAATATGCTTTATGGGTTCAGCCAGAAACTCTTCTTTGATCTGATTTAATACTTTTAGATATGGTTTTGTTTGAAGGAAAAGGTTAAGGATAAAGAAAAGTGTAAAAAAAATCAGGGCTCCACAGAATAAAGTTCAACTTCTCTCACATGATGTACAAGAGTTACTATTACCTGGAATCTTGCCTTCTCTCTGACTTAGCTTCTAATAGTCCCACCTCCCCATGTTTTATATACCCGTGGTGCCTAATTTCTTGTGGATCTCCAAATAATTTCCTCTAGCTAGATTTCTTGTTCTCCACCAACCCTACATAATTTCTGTAAAATCTTCATGTTCATTCTTTTAAATTCATTTCGGTCATTGCTATCTGATGCTCCAAACAGTATTTGTCATCATTATTTTGTATCATTACACTGTACCATAACTACTAATGGACACGTTTTATGTCCGACTTTGTCACAGATTATCATTATTTTTTGTTATATTTGCATCAGTATCATTTAGTATATTTTTAGTATCTAAAAACTACTAAATCGGCTACGTGATGTGGTGGATGATTATAGTCCCAGTACTCAGGAGACTGAGAAAAGAGGATCAGAAGTTTGAGGACAATTTCAGCAACTTAACAAGGTTCTTCACAATGTAACAAGACCTTATTTAAAACAATTAAAAAAGTTAAAAGGCTTGGAATGTAACTATGAGTTGGAGCACTCCCTTGGTTTATTTCCCAGTACCAAGAAAAGAAATAAAAAAACCTGTTAATTAAAATTAAATATAAATGAATATACTTTCAGTGAAGAAACTAGATCCATATCCTAGTGTAGAGAACACTGTTTTTTGAAATCAGTCACCCATGGATATTCATTCCAGTTATCCTATTGACTTGATAGGTCACTGTTAATATTTTTTTTTAATTTGAACTTCATTTTATTGTCATTTGTTAAAAAGGACAAAAACCAACCTGAAATGATGTTGTAAATATAAATTAAAATAATGCAATGGAATTCTTTTTATACTGAAAAGAATATTGATTAAGATGTTTACAGCTGTCATTCACAGAAAAGTGATGAAAATTGCTTTAAAAATGACAAATTATTATATTAAAAAATGAGATGCCTAGGAGTGTAGTGGGTGTAGAATTCAATAATTCAGGGAATGAGTGGCATCATCAAAGCCTCAGATCTATTTATTTATTTATTTATTTATTTATTTATTTATTTATTTATTTTGGTCCTGGCATTTCCAGCATTTTGACTGTTAACCTAACATGTGAACTCCCATTTCCATAAGATGGTTGTAGTAATACCAAGTATTTCCTTAGCACACAATTATTTGCTCAAATACATCTCAGCTGGAAAATGAAGAAGCCTTTACTGGACATGTCCCTGGCAGATCTCTCTATAGGACTATGGATAGCAACAGTATCATGAAGCTTTCTTTCTTTCTTTTTTTTTTTTTTGGTGAAATTTAGTACCTATAGACATCTATTTATTTACTTACTTATTTATTTATTTACTTTATAGTTTTATTGGCATATTGGATTCATATATCATACTGAGGTACACAGTGATGGGAATAGTCCTATATACACAACACTTGGATACCCTCTGGGTCTCATCCCTTCTTCCCTTTTCCTTAGTGTCTGTGTCTTTGAGATTAGCATTGGTCATTTGATATACATGCATAGGATTAATTCTACTGTTACTTTCTTTATGTCTATCCTCCCCTCCTCCCTTTCAACCCCGTTCATCACTCCATTAGAGTCTCTGCTCCTCTATCCAAGGTTAACTTTATTTCCTAATATCTATCCAGCTTCCATATATGAGAGGAAGCATACAACTGTTTTTTTTTTAAGTCCAGCTAATCTTGCTTAGCATAATATTTTTAAGTTCCATCAATTTTCCTGCAAATGATAGAACTTTGTTCTTCTTCATGGCTGAATAAAATTCCAATGTGTGTATATACCACCTTTTTGTGACCCATTCATCTGTTGATGGATACCTAGGCTGGTTCCATAATTTGGCTATTGTGGATTATGCTGCTATAAACATGGATATGCATATATCACAAGTCATTTTTTAGAACATTCACTAATAAGATGACAAGATGAGTGGAGGTGAAAAAAATGTATAAAGATGAAGAGGTGATTGTGGTCAATCAGGATGGGCTGGGAAGAGGTTAGCCTCCTCAGAAGGCAATGACCATCAGATCATGGAACTAAATCAGAGTTCTGTGGGAAGCAGAGAAAAGGCAACAGGGCAGCAAGTAATCATAACCTCTTCCTCTAAATGTTTGGTTTTTCATCCAATCATCCCCACCAAGGGAAGAGAATCCTTTCTTGTGAGGGCAATTTTCTTTTGCATATGACCTCATAAAAATACTTAAGGAAAATGCAGTGATTAAATCCTTATGAGAATCTATGATTTGGAATATTTGTTTCATGAATAATATACAACTAAAGGTACAACAAGAGCCAGAGATCTCCTATATGGTGGGCAAGTTACCAGTCTCACTCGGCTTCTGCCCCACACCCTTGAGCTCCTTTCTGCTTAATTAAAACTGCAGGAGGACTGCCTCACTGAAAGTCAGTTCAGCTCCCTGGATCGACAACGATGCTGATTCCACATTCATAATTAATTCTCCCCAGTGTTAAGAATGGAGCCTTGCCTGATTAAGGATTCTTGGCATATTATTGCAGATGTCTGATTTGCTGAAACAACGGGCAGTCATGCAGTGTCTTTTTGATCTACATAAACTTGAGATGTGGAAGAAGAAAAGAGGCATTTTACTTTCCCCTCCAGAAATCTCTCTTGACATTTAGCAAGGGACATTTGTTAGAATGTCAGTTTGATAAAACTGTTTGCAGGAGTCACCCAGCATTTGCTACTGAGCTATAACAATTGTTGAGAGCCATAATTACTTTGGGCAGGTTTAAGGAAAAAAAATGTTATCAGAAGACTTGGGCAAAATACCCCCAAGCAAGTAACCATGTTTTTTCTGTCTTCCTGCTGATTTAGTGTTTCACTGACACACTCCTACTAAATCTGAACTCTGGATTAGCAGCAAAGTTAACAACAGTTTCTATGACAGGTAAGAGTGTAGTAGTATATATCAAAGAGGCAAATCATATAGGCTGCAGAGATGTCTTCAAATACAGAAGACAAGAGGTAAAGTCTGAAAGGGTGATTTTATAAGTGGATATTATTAAATTAAATAATTATAATAGCAACCAATTATAGCAAACACGTGTATTTAATATGAACCCCTATTCTGTTCTTTAAGCTTTATATATAGGACATCATTTCATAATTCTAATCCTATGGGACAGAGACTATTAACTCTATTTTACTAGTAAGGAAACTGAGGCAGAGGGAGGTAAAGAAATTTGCCTAAAACCATACTATTATTTGAACTCTAAAATATCAAATCCAGAACATAATTCATAGCTGTTACATTATATTGTCTTCTCATGTATCCCATACATTCATGCACTTTATGGTGGGGCTATCAGCAGGGTAATCTCTCAGTTTCCCATCTATTGAAAGAAATGTTGTAACTAAAGGATTAATATTTGTTGAGAACTTACCATGTGCTAGACACTATTATAGGAATATTTTGTCTTGTTTAATCTTCACAGAGAATCCATGGGGCAGGTATAGTTATGAAACTTTTAAAGAGCCCCGAGAAATGAGTAACTACCTTCTCATTAGTAGGGGTATGAGTAAAATCCCCAAATCTGGGTTGAGCCTGGATTTTAATGCTATCTGCCTCACTGAATAATTACAATAGTAAAACAGAGCATAGGTGAGTTTTTGATAAGACAAAAGCACCCACCAAATTTAAATATGTTCTCATTTTGTTTGGGGAAAGCAATAATGCTATTTGAATACTTTTTTTCTTCACTCACTCATTTATAGAAAACATTTTTTTTTGGAATCATTTTCCACATGCAGCCTTTTACAGGGGACTGTTTGTGGAAAGGTAAAAATGACAATCTCCCTTTTCTAAAAGGCTTACATTTGAAGTAGAAAACAAGAGTCATGGAATCACACTACTTACAATACAGTGGGTACGGAGTGCAGCAACATCTATTAATCCCTGGGAAGTCTACCTTTGAATGGCTTTGGGTCTTGTTTTGCCACTATTGGTGGCACATTGTGTAGGGGAAGGCTGTGTGGCCCCCAGGTCTCTTTGGAGGAATGTTCAGATATTCAAAAGAGGGTTCCCATGGAGGACTTGGAAGGTTTTAAGAAAAGTTGCTTCATTATGATTTCAAGGTTCTATTATCCCAAAATGCCACTTCAAAAACTATCAAAGGCTGCTCTTAAGAAATTCAGCGCTGCTCTGTTCACAAAGCAGGATGCTCCCTGAGAGGAAAAGCAGTTCTCCCACCATACTGCAGGCCTAGGACTGTTGCCGCTCACATTCTTTGTTTGATGCAGAGAGGACTCATTAGGCACAAAGGTGCAACTGTGGTTTGGATTTTTCTTGTTGAGTGAGGGAGAGGCTCATTTAGGCCAACTGAAAGCTAAGGCAGTCTTTCACAAGCGTGCAAAAGGGATAGGGTCAATCCTAGGGTAGGACAGGAATGCAGGCCCTGGAGTTTGGGCTTCAGAAGGCTTGGACTTGAATTCTGGCCTTGAAACCTTCACAAGTGACTTGACCTTTTCCTGCCTCAGTTTCCACATGTACAAAATGAGAAAAAAATAATAGTAACTGACTAATGGAGAGTTTTGTGATTATAGAGTTAGTATACATAATATATTAGAAGAGTAATTAGAACACAGTAAATGCTAAATAAGAGGTAGCTTTATTATAGTGATTAGGAACTTGGCGCTTTTGGCATTAGTCATAATCTTAAGGTTTCTCATCCCTATGAGCATTCTGATTTTCTCTGCACATTTCTGCTTAGCCATTCCTCTGATATCTCATAATTGTAGCACAGACTCGGCCCCTCACAGTTTCAACTCTATCTTTCTCATCTTTCTAGTCCTAGCTCCCCCAACTGCTACAATCTCCCTTGCTTCTTAATTCCATGGAAGCAGCTTTGGTCCCAGGCTACGTTATGATGAGCATTGTGGATCTGGTATCAATGCTTGGTCTAAATGACTTCATCATGGGTCAGGGTAAATTAGACCAGCCTGTTCACTTGGGAACCTATCAGTCAGTGTCCTTCAGATGGTGATGTTCTGAGGCACTACCTGTCCTGTGCAAATATAGTTATTGGAAAAATGGAATGCAGGGACACAGAGTTGGTGGTAACACTATTTAGTAGAATGTTGCTTTATTTGTACTTTGCTTATTTCTTCATTGCAACTTCTCAACTCCACCTTATTACCAGGACTAGTTCATCTTTATATCTTCAGAATCAAGCATAACACAACACTGAACATATTAGGTGTTTAAATACCTGTTAAGTGTTTTTATTTACTTTTACTGGTGCTTTGTATTTATAAATACTGAGGTACAGAGTGATAGGACTTTACATGCATATTATACTTGGTGTATTTCCCTCAGGATCCCACCTCTCCCTCCCCTTCCCTGTACATGTCATTGGAATTGGCATTGAAAATTTTATGTAAGTACACAGCATTATTTAAACTGTTACCTTCTTTATGTCTCTATCTCTTCTTCCTCTCTCACACCCCCACTCATCCCTCCTTTGGAGTCTCTGTTCCTCTATGTGAGGGTGCTCTTATTTTCCAATTTCTATCTAGTTTCCACATATGAGATAAAGCATATAGCTATTTGCTCTCAGAGACTGGCTAATCTCACTTAGCATAATATTCTCAAATATTAAATTTTTAATAAACATTTGTGGAATGAACAAATATATAGCAGATATCCTCTACTTCTACTTATGAAGGCGATGTTTAAAATGAATACACTCTTACGTCTAAACTATTTCAGTAATTTAATTCTAGACTCTGTGTTATAACCTAATTTATGCTATATAATTTAATTTTTCCAATGATCCCATAAGATAGAATTTATCGTTTCCATTTAGCTGTGAGAAAACTGAGCCCTAGAAAGTAATTTAGTTGGACTTAAATAAGTATTAAGTAGGGAAGCAGGTTCTATTATGCCCAAATCTCGAATGACATGTTTGTTTTATTTCAGAGCTCATGTTTTATATTTTTATCACTGTATTACCATATACTTGTGCTAGTTTACATTGCTGATTTTTGTGCCCTCCTTTGTCAATATGATGTTTGCACATTTATTCAATCATGAAGTGTGTTATTTATCTACTTTTCGATCTTTTGGTTGTGGACACATGTATAGTCTATGCCTCCTATTTAATTTAGGGTTAACTTAGAACACAGTGACAGGTGTGCATGCACGCATGCCTGTGTGTGTTGTCAGATATTTTAGCTTAGCGGTAGACTTGAAAGAGCAGTATGTTTTCCCACATTTCTGAAGAAGTTAATATGTGTCTCTCAAGGGTGTACAGATCAAATTTTAGATACGCCTATCTAAATCTCATAATTTTCTGAAAAAAATATGATGGTAGCATGAGGTTTTTCAGCCTGGATTTTGACAGGAATGAAGCTAGGATTAAGTAGAAAGGAGCATTTGAACTAGGCAGGTAATTTTCTAATAGAGTATAAGAGTTGTGATACAGAAAACACATATGACACTTGTTGAGAAAGGATATATTTGAACATTCACAGTAATAAAAAGTGAAAGATATGAATTATAGAATAGTAATGTATAGAAAATGGGCATGTAGGGCATTTTTTAAGAAGATAATTTTTTTATCCAGAACTGACTTGCTTAGTGCAGATAGTATTTGGTAGCAGAGCTAGATACTCAGGGATCAAGTGAGCTGAAAGTTGATAAATCCCAACAGTGTACACCATTTGATAGAAGCTGGAACCTTTTAGAGTTGGGTTTATTAATTTCAAATCCTGGTCCCAAAGCCTATGTTCATTTGCTGGTTCGTAGATTTATATGATTGCCAGTCAAAACTGAGAAAATAAACTCAGAACTACACCCAACTCTTGCCTAGGGGTTTTTAATAATAAGTTTGCCTCTCTAAAAGTCACTACATGTTAGCTGAATCATGGAATACATTGTCATACATGGCATTCAAGCACATCTCTGCTCCTGGATAGGCTTGTAAAATAAAAAAAGACCTTTTTCTTAACTCTAGCAGTTGATTTTTGTTCAGGTCACCTAATTTAAACTCATGAGGTTGATTGACTCTAGGACCTTGGGACTGATACTTAGGTCACTTTTTCAAGCCATTGCTGAATGTTCTGTAGAAGCCTGCAGTTATAACTCACTGGTTTTCTTTTACATCCTGTACATAGGCATTGAGGGCTGACACTGAGTATTCCCTGTGATTGCCAGGGTTGCAAAAGCAGTCAATAGTATTGATGGCATTTCCTCACAATTTCTCCCATAATTGTGCTATTTTAATTAGAGTGTGGATAGGTCTATAAATGAGTTGCTAGACTTTAACTCAGTAAGGAGCATCTATTTCTATTTTAATTCACTACTGGTATTCTCTAAGGAAATGCCAAAGTGCCTTCCATCTGGAATTAGGAGTCCTTTATTTTTGTTGGGGAAATCTGTGCTCCTGGGAAACTCTGTAGTTTGGCTCATTACTCAAGTTGCTGTGCTGCAAGAGATGGAAAACATTGGAAACGAGAACATCTTAAATGACACCCGGGGTATGTAGAGCAGAGCACTTGAAAGGAATTTGGATGTGTTTCTGCAAATGGAATATTAAAGTCTCCAAATAGTGCTATGAAGTAGGTAGATATTAATCTTCACATTCTTCAAGATAGGAAAACTAGTTAAACATATAGTGTGACTTTTGTGAAGTCACATGGTATGCTAGTTTCAAATCCCCGGTTTACTGACCTCAAACCCGTGTGCCCTTCCAGCGCACATGGTCCCACAACCAGGACAATCTAGAGAGAAGGGTAGTAAGGAGATGGTGGCACCAGATACAGGAAGCAAGACCAATTTGCTTATATGTACCAGGAGTACTCGGTTTATGCTATATCAAAAGAGATGCATTTTAGTGATGGACAAAGCCAAGAAGCTGAGGTTAAAGAGGCTGGCATTTCATTTGTGTCTCTACCAACTCAGCTTTGGGACTTTGCACACTTAACCTTTTGGTCTCAATTTCTTCATTGTACAGTTAAAATTAATGACTGGGCATGCTGGTGTACATCTGTAACCCCAGTACTTAGGAGGATGAGACAGGAAGATTACAGGTTCAAGGCCACCCTCAGCAACTTATTTAGATCATGTTTCAAAATAAAAAGGGCTAGAGGGGATGGGTAAGCTTAAGGGTACAGTACACAAAAGTTCAATCCTAAGTATCAAATGGAAAAAAAGAAGAATATAACTTATAGTGACAAATGAGACAGATTAGTCAACACATTGTTGGAGTTTGCTGTCAGAGAGGTTTCCACAAAACATCCTAGCTTCTAGGTAAAATGGTGGCCAGGGTTTGCAGAGGAAGGTGGAATTATCTACCCCAGTCCTTTCATTTATTCCTCCTCTCCTCCAGAGCTTTGGTTAATAGAATATTAACACACACAAATTTGTATATATACAAATTAGAGAAATGAGATAAACCAACATCTTTATATGTAAGGCTCTCTTGTAGTAAGATTCAATAACATAATAGAGCCTCCTGTGTCCCTCCCCACATCTTTAGCTCCAGGCTCAGATGATCAGAATCAGTGACCCAACTTCATACTAGAAGATGAACAGAGAGAAAAGACACCTGGCCAGGATTCTTTCTAACATCTACTCTACCTGAGGTCAAACAAGTTGAACAGAAAACAACCTCCTTAGCCCTGATTTTTAGTGCACAGAAAGAGATCAAAAACAATTTCTTTGTCTCTCCTTCCTCCTCTGATCCTAGAAGATTAAAGTCATGTAATGTCAGTTTTTTTATTGAAACATATTATGTATGTTATGCGGTTTGAAAACATTAATAAAATCACAGAATAGTACAGTTGCAAGAGAAATGAGAGAGCCTCTATTTCAGTGGTTTACTTACTCTATTATATATGGAACTATTTACTACAGCGTGTAAAAATCCAACATCAAAAATAAATTAAAACAGCATTTTGGAGGCTGAGACCAGAGGATATGGGTTCGTGGCCAGCCTCAGCTACCTAGTGAGGCATTCTGCAACTTAGTGAGACCCTGTTTCAAAATAAAATAATAAACAATAGGGCTGGGGATGTAGCTCAGAAGTAGAATGCCCCTGAGTTCAATTCCCAGTACTGCAAAAAAAAAAAAGATAAATAAAATAAATAAATAAATCGAAACATTGCTCCTTTCCTCAACCAAGAAGGAGGCTCAAATATTTTACCTATCTCCTTTGGGGACACCCAATAACCGCAGCACATGCTTCAAAAACCATGATTCTCATCCAAACAGCTCATTTCATATTTAAAAGACTAGAACCATAAATAGATTAAATAATTTTCCCAAGTCTCATAATGAATTAATGGTTAAATTTGAACACAGACTTAAGCTTCCTTTCTCCTAATTCAGAACACCTTATAATTCAACACACTCTTTGGTCTATCATTCTGGGACTTCTTTTTGGAAACTAGTTCACTAGTTTCCCAAACTAAGACCTGTTCCCTATTCATTCCTTAAACTAGGCATTTTGTTTTCTCCTCATATCATCCATTCATAACTGCCTGGCACACACAGGAAGTGTTTACCCACCAGGAGTTTGTGGGAGGAATGTCAGAAAAAAAGCAGGGTGTAAGAAACTCACTTTTGATGTAAATGCCTTAAGTGCTTCCAGACTCAGTTCCTTCTGAATAAGTCCTGCCAGTTATTTATGGGCATCTTTTCCTATGAGCATCCTTTGCATTGAAAACGAAGCTAGAGAGTTGTTTCCAGTGGATGCACTGTATGCAGAAAGAAGATTGTGTCTAAATAGGCTACTTTTTCAAGTTTTAATTGGCCTAATTACTTCATGTTTGTAAAGTGCTTTGAAGAAGAAAGGTGCTATATTAGTGTTGCTTGTTATTATTTTAGTTCCCTCAATGGCATTTGCCGGTTTCTTAAACTGCCTCTCTCAAAGTGACCTAATAATCAAATTGCCAAGAAGAATTTCTTCATTTTTTTTTCTTTTTTTAAGAGTACCATTAATCAAACACACAAAAAAAGTTAGTCGACTTAATAGCATATAGAAAAATCCCATTGCTGTTTAATTCAATGTTCCTAGTATCTTTCTAGAGATGAGAATGGATCGGACCTGAGTCACACTGCTAAGAGATCTCTTGTTGCTATATCCTTCAGAAGGGACAAGCACTATCCAAACCTGCCCAAAGAGAGGAAAGAAGGAAGCTAGGTAGAAAGAGGCTACTTCATCCAGCCCCTTTTTAAAGGTTGCTAAGATTCACTCAAGTAGGGCCTATCCCTCTTTTGCTAGGTTTCCCCAAATGCCTTACCTTTTGTGATCAATTAGTTTCAATATGAATTTCAAGAGAGAAGCACTCAAACCATAGATAGCATTATTGGGTTTAGCTGAAATGGAAACTGGTTTCTCATTTAATGAAGTTGTATGCATTTTATTCCATTTTAAATAAACAACACTATCCTTGAAGCTACAACAACAAAAAAATAAAGTGTTGAAGTCTAGCTTTTCTAGAGGCCAGTCTCTGCCAGTGAGACGTTCTGCTGTGAACACCTTTAAAGACCAAGTCTTTTGGAGAAGCTACAGATAGCATTGCAGCCTTTTAGTGGCACACTGGAAAAACATGTGTTGTTCTTTCCTTATAGCCCTATCTTTACAATAGCAAGGGAAAAATAAGGGGTTGGGGGTGCATCAGAACTGGCTGATGCTGTTTGTGAAGACGCACTTTTGAGGAGGTATTTCCTTTCTTGTGGTACCAGATATTTTTCTTCAACTATAAAGCATAGTTTTCTTTCTTGCACCTATGATATAGTTTTATCTATTTATCTATCTATCTATCTATCTATCTATCCATCTATCTATCTATCTATACATATCTATAGGTATAGATATGTATATCCATTTATATCTATCTATCTATCTATCTATCTATCTATCTATCTATCTATCCATCTATCTATCTATCTATACATATCTATAGGTATAGATATGTATATCCATTTATATCTATCTATCTATCTATCTATCTATAGATATGTATAGATATGTATAGCTCCTCATAGGAAAAGATGCCCATAAATAACTGGCAGGACTTATTCAGAAGGAACTGAGTCTGGAAGCACTTAAGGCATTTACATCAAAAGTGAGTTTCTTACACCCTGCTTTTTTTCTGACATTCCTCCCACAAACTCCTGGTGGGTAAACACTTCCTGTGTGTGCCAGGCAGTTCTGAATGGATGATATGAGGAGAAAACTAAATGCCTAGTTCAGGAAATGAATAGGCACCAGATCTTAGTTTGGGAAACTAGTGAACTAGTTTCCAAAAAGGAGTCCCAGAATGATTGACCAAACAGTGTGTTGAAATATATATATCTGTCTATCTATCATCTATCTGTCTACATATAATCAGGTCTAATTTTCAAGAAAACATTCATGGTTTCCGAATTTGATGAGATAATCACATGTTTATGGGGAAGGAGGTTGCTTCTTTCCCCCAATACGTAGTTCAAATTCAGGAATGACGGAAATAACACCCTTATCAATAGCTGCCATGAATTGAGAGCTTTCTAAGTTCCAAGCAATATGCTAGGCCTTATTCATACATTTCTTCCCATTTTCACAACAAACTCAGGCTGTTTCTGTAGGTGAGAATGTAGCAAGTCAGAGAAGACGGGCACTTGCCTACATCACACAGGGAAGGAGTGAAAGAGCCAGAATTGGAACCCAGATGTGCCTGACTGCAGGGCACTAAAGCAAGCTTCTTTAAAAACAAACCCTGAACATGTTATAAGCATTGCTAGGAGGCTTTAAGTTGGATATCTCATTGAATTATCAAACTAAGCTTATGGGGATCTTCCTAAGTTTCTCATAACTCTTAGTCTAGGGAACAAGCTCAAAATACAAGCAACAGTGTTCAAGCCACACGTCTAATAAGTGGAAAAGCCCCGATTTTAATTCAATCACCACATTCATTTATTTGCTTTTGCTTTTTTTATCTTCATCAAAGATTCCAGGGCAATTCTATAGTTTACTTTCATGCCATACATGTGTTTATTTTTGTAGCAATGTTAGTTACAGAAACACAAAGTGCCTTATTGCCAGCTGGACACTAAACCAATCTGTTCAATGACAGAGAGGCAGAAACATAGGAAGGACATTTTATCTGGTTTACTGATTAAAATTTAGCTGGGCATGGTAGTGCAAGCCTGTTATTCTAGAACTTGGGAGGCTGAGACAGGAAGACTTCAGGTTCAAGGCCACCACACAGTAACTTACAAAACCCTGTTTCAAAATAACAAATAAAATGGGACTGGAGTGGTAGCTACATCTCCTGAGGTAGAAGGCTCCTGAATTAAATTCCTAGCTACATACACACAAACATACACATCTGCCAAAACTTTCTAAAATCAGATTCTTCTGAAGTTAATATCAGAGAGTTAGGTATACTTATGTTACTTTTGGGTAATTTGCTTTGCAATAATAATAATTACTATTATAATCACAATAATCAATAGCTAATAGTCAAGTGTTTTCTGTGTCATTCTAAGCAGTTTTTATGAATGAGCTAACTTGATTCTCAGAACAGCTCCTGTAGTTAGTATTATCTTTAACCCTGCTTAACTAACAAGTAAAACCACATGGTGGTTTCAGTGAGTACAAGGAATCTGAGTCAAAATATATAATAGATTCTGGGACAGTGGCCTCTGTGGAAGAGAAAATTCTTCTGAGGATATTGAAAATTTTGTTCATTTTTCTTGAAAACAGCTGTATTTTATGATTTGAGGCCCTATGGTAATCAAATAATACTCATTTCCCACACCCTGTACCCTTTCCATCCTAAACAAGTGGGTGAAACTAAACAGCAGTATATGTTTAAAAAAGAAGGAAAGGAAAGAAAGGAAGAAAGAAAGACAAAATAAAATTAGGATAGAAAAAAAGTAACAGCAAACTTTGAAGACTTAAATCAAAGAAAGAGGGAACTTGAAGAAAAGAGGGAAGAAACTGTTGGAGGCTGGAGGTACAGATGTGTATAGAATTTCACCTGAATAACCTTCTCATTTTCAGATAGTTTCTTTTCTGTTAAGTTTTGTGTCATCTTAGAAGGTTAGGGCTCCCGGTAAAAAGTCTGAATTTTAGAAACAGAATAGTCCAAACTTTTCCTCTTACTTTTCCAGAGGAGTACTCAGCTTTCAGTTATTTTATGATGCAATTAAGTGCCTCACTTGCCTTTAGTTGGTTTATGAGCAAGTTGCCAAGGACTTTTAACAAATTAATGAAAGTAGAGAATGTTGGGAGGCTTTTTATGTATTTTTCTCAATTAACCACCCTCAACTTTAGGTGGCAGATAATTTTCATAGAGTGGTTTGCTAATACATAGAATTTCATTCAAATATGGTTTTATAATGGAATCTTGTTTTCACATGGATTTTATTTTAAGTACAATATTTATTTTCTTTTTCTAAATTTATGCTCTTTATTTTAATTTGTTCTCCCTTGGTTTTTGTCTCCTAATTGTTTTATCAAATGAAAGACCCATCAAGTGTTTCTGACCTATAAACAAAGGCCTATACCTTTCAATGAAAACACCATCTCATTAAATATCGCTGGCCTCCCTGCACACATGACTGATAAACTGGTGCTCTATACTTCCTACAAGAAGTAAATGATGTTTATCCTTTTGAGATATTAGTTTATTCAGTGGATTCAAATGGTCCTAGGGTAGGTACCTCTGCTAAAAATAAATAGATAAAAATTGTCATCAGGCCAGGTGTGGCAGCACATGCTTATAATCCCCTTACTTGGGAGACTGAGATAGGAAGCAAGTTCAAGACCAGCCTCAGCAACTTAGTGAGACTGTCAGCAGCCTAGGTAGGATCCAGCTCAAAGCAAAACAAAAAATTAAAAGGATTTGGAGTATAGCTTGAAGATAAAATGCACCTGAGTTTAATCCCAGTACTATGGGGGGGGCGTGCACATGCATGTACACACACACACACACACACACACACATACACACACGCACACACATCTAACAAATGAAAACATTGCCATCAGCCATTTGCCTAATAGATTTTAGGTGATCATTGTCAGAATAAGGATCATTTCCTAGATCATTTATTTATTTAGAAGTTAGTGAGGATTTTCTAGTTTTATCAATCTTTTATCATTGATTAGCTGATACTTTTCTAAAAAGTACAATGTTTGCACTCACTGACAAGAGGCATTGTTTTAGAGATCAAAGGCACTAATAAGAGATGTGTATTTCTACCCATTTTGTGGCTAAGGAATACTTGATGCAAAAATGATTTCAGAAGAAATGCGATAATGTATTCAAAGCTGCGCATATATGGGTCCTGCGATCTGAAAATGGATATCACTACATCATTGCAGAGTAAGAGGCTGCTGTTGGACTAGATTGGACATCTTAGCTCCACTATCTGCAAGGAACAGGCAAGGGCAGAATGTGTGAACCAGGGCTGTGTTACACAGTGTGTGTAAGGCGGTCTGGGCCAAAAGAGAATCCTTGTGAAACACTTCGGTTTTCAAATTTGAAAATGCTTTTCTTTGGAAAAAAATGCATCATTGCATACATCTTCTGAGTACATTGTTGAGACTATTTTCTTAAATGGTGCAAATTTACCTACCTGAAACATTAAGGTGATGGGGAGAGTAAAACACAGATTCATATTTCAAAGTAATATAAAAAGAGAGTCAGATGACTTGGTCCAGCAGATACCATTTGTTACAATATGTAGGAATTGTTTTTTCACAGTTTTTGCAAATGGGTCACAGTCATCTATACAAAAATCACATTTCACTGACATGTATCTTATAAATATGATTAAAATGTATTAATCATACAATAAGAAATTGAATTGCTTTCCAATCTTGAATTGATTACCATCTTTTTTTTTTTTTTTTCTATTGTCATGGAGGACTTCTTTTTCGTGGAATCCTCACCTATTCTCACTATCATTAAAACTCAGTGGTTAGCCAGGCGTGGTGGCACACGCTTGTAATCCCAGCATTTGGGAGGCTGAGACCGGAGGATCTGGGTTCGAGGCCAGCCTCAGCTACCTAGTGAGGCACTCCGCAACTTAGTGAGACCTGGTTTCAAAATAATTAATAAAAAATAGGACTGGGGGTATAGCTCGAAGGTAGAATGCCCCTGAGTTCAATCCCCAGTACCGCAAAACAAACAAACAAACAAACAAACAAACAAAAAACTCAGTGGTTAAAAACTAACAGACTTGAGGCCACTTAGCTTTTTAACTCTGGGAAATTAATTTACCATCTCCAAGTCTGTTTTATCCATTGTAAAATGGGCATCTCAATAGTAAATGCTTCTTGCTATTTTGGGGATTAAGTTAGATGATTTTATGAGGATTAAATGATACAATGAATATAACTCCTTGGCATTTCACCCTTCACCAAGTAAGCATTCAACACACATTTTCTCTTTTTATTTATCATTGATTGTACGTCTATATGCATCTATATACAGAACTTTTTGAGAGTTGAGTAGTTTGTTACTTGGTCAGTTTTATTTTTTGTGGCTATCCGACAAGTGTAAACCACACTTTAATTGGTATCAGAGATGCTTTGACTACTTTAAGGAAAAAAATGGTAATGACCCAGCAGTTGCATTAATAGGAAAAGCAGTTTGAGTTCCCTGGGTGAATTCCCCAGTGTTGAAAGGTAACTTCTGAATGTCTCCTAAGAAGGAAAAAGTACAGAGGGAGGAGCAAGGATCCCTGGCTCAAAGAGAGGGCAAGTGTGTAGTCCTGGCCATGCTCGCAGTTCTATCTGCAAGACCCTGAAACGTGAATGGCATGTTTGTCAGTTACTATGCTTGTTGCTCAGCAGGATGCGGCATTGGCTTTAGTTATCTTGAAGTCACCTGTGATCATATACATCTGGGTTGCAGAAGAAAGCTTCATGCTTGTGAGCAATAGAAGCCTCTGCAGAAAGATGATATTGTAGTTGAATCTTGGTTCTTTCACTTTCTAATTGTGTTGAACATTGAGATCATCTTTGTGAGACTCAGTTTTTTCATCTCACAAAAATATATTTTCCAAGGAATCCTATGAGAACTAAATGATGCGAAGTGTCTGGTAAAAATATGCATATAAACACACAATGAATACCATAATCATTGTTGTCATTTTTTTTTTTTTTTTTGTGGTACTGGGTGAACCCAGGGGCATTCTACCTCCGAGCTACAGCCCAGCCCTATTTTTTATTCTTTATTTTGAAACCGAGTCTCACTAAGTTGCGGAGTGCCTCACTAGGTAGCTGAGGCTGGCCACGAACCTGGATTCTCCGGTCTCAGCCTCCCGAATGCTGGGATTACAAGTGTGCACCTCCACACCCGGCTCATTGTTGTCTTATTTATTTATTTATTTATTTATTTATTTATTTATTTATTTATTTATTTATTTATTTATTTGCAGTACTGGGGATTGAACTCAGGGGCATTCTACCTCCAAGCTACATCCCCAGCCCTATTTTTTATTCTTTATTTTGAAACCGAGTCTCACTAAGTTGCGGAGTGTCTCACTAGGTAGCTGAGGCTGGCCGCGAACCCAGATCCTCAGGTTTCAGCCCCCCGAATGCTGGGATTACAAGTGTGGGCCACCATGCCCGTCTTGTCATTTTTAATATTATAAATTGACTATGTCCTACTAATGAGAAAATTAGCTATCATAGCAGTTACTTAACTTTCAGACATTTTGCTGGTGTTTTATAGAATATTCTAAACTGCCATCTGAGACCAAGACACAAATAGAGTAAGTAGAATCAACTTGTCAGCTTTCCAAATATGCCAAACTTTTAATATATTTACCAATGCCCCTAGTAAGGGTGATGGGGTGTCCTATAGAGTACAGACAAATGAATTAATGAATTATGACATTAAGAACACAGAGTTTCCTTTAAGTAACTTTATCATTAATATCCAGCAGTTTCATGTATTTTTGACCCAGTGTAATTTGCCTGTCTGCTTTCTCAAGCCTAAAAGTCTGTTAAGAACAATTATACTCATAACTCTAACCAAAATTTCCTGGTATAACAGAAATACTATGGATTTTAGAATTATACTGAACTGAGTTCAAATTCTAGCTTTGCTTGTTATTACCAGTGTGGCCCTATGCGAAATCTGAAACTTCTCTGACTTTCTCTATTCTCATGTGTAAATTAATAAAAATAATGCTAGTGAATTATTATTTCAAAGTTCAGGGCTTACCATAATGTTTGGCTTATAAAAATATAGGATATATATCAGTTCTCTTTCCAATTTGCATCTCCCTCATAGACATTTCCAATGCCAGGCCAGCCAGCTCTGGCTGCCTTCTATAGCTACCATGCTCATCTGGATTCCAGGAGTGTGCTTGAACCCCTGCAAAGTAACTTTAACAATGTTTAGAAGATTCAGCTTTGTGTTTTATACATCTCTACTGGACCAGATAGGTGACACTATCTTTTCCAAACCTAAATTTGAGATGTGTCCTCTGCCAAAGAAACAAAAATTTTGAAAACAGTGCCTCACTAAAACACCATGGAAATAGCACTGGTGTCAGCTACACCCTTACCACAGGAATAGTTGAGAAGCAATATGGCTTGCAGAAGAGGCATGTGCTTGTAACAGGCACCATGTTTTCTTTGTGTGCAGAATATTTTGGAATTTCAAAACGGTAACTATGAAAATCAGATAGACCTGGACTTCAATCTAACTAATACAAAATTGAAGGGACCTTTGAAACAATTTGCTAGTGTTCTCTGAACTTTATTGTCCTTCTTTTAGGGCTACACAGTAATGCCAGTTATAAGAATGAAAGGAAGATTATTTCTAGATTCACAGGGCTCAAAGACCTTTCAAATTCACATTTAGTCCCACTCATGCATATGCATGCACACACACACCCTTAATAATTACTGATCAATTTGCTTTATGGGTGTTAGGAAAGCAGTGATGTAGTGATATCTGAAAATAACTTTACATCAATGATTGTAGAATTTTTCCTTTCCCTTTTGTAAACAATCATCTTCTTTCTTTAAAATGATTTTCTTGAGTGAGGAAAGGTGGGAAGGGAGAGAGACTGGGATG
This sequence comes from Graphiurus murinus, assembly GCA_004027655.1. Lineage (NCBI taxonomy): Eukaryota > Metazoa > Chordata > Mammalia > Rodentia > Gliridae > Graphiurus > Graphiurus murinus. The sequence goes on along the minus strand of PVLC010001501.1, from coordinate 34,221 downwards.
GGAATTGGGGGAAGGTTTAATGAGTGCTGTGTGCGTGTATGCCTCTATCATCCTTAAATCCATCAAGATATATGATTACAATGCACTAATAAAAATGGTTTTCCATGTGCCAATTTAAAGTTACCAATCACTAAAATGAGTGCAGACTGATCAGGATGATTCTGCTCAGATTTGCTAGTTTTAATGCTTGATCTGTTTGCTCTTTTTTGGTACTGAGGATTGAACCCAGGGATAATCTACCTCCAAGCTCTTTTTATTTTTGATTTTGAAACAGGGTCTCACTAGGTTGATGAGGTTGACTCCAAACCTGTGATCCTCCTGTCTCAGCCTCCCAAGTTCTGGGATTATAGGCATGCACCACCATACAAGACTCTGAGATATTTTCTTTAGTTAAATGTGCAATTGTGCATGTTTGTGTGTGTGTGTGCGTGTGTGTGTGTGTGTATGTGTGTGTAGAGAAGAATGTACGAGAAAGGGGTGAGAAGAATACTTTTTTTTTTTTTTTAGTTCAGCGAAAGATCTATTTAATTAAGTCTCAGCAACACTGAATGGTCTGAGATGGCTGGATTCTGGCAGCCTGAGGGGCTTGTAAAGAGGCAGTTGGTCATATACAGAGAGAAAGAAAGGTCACAGAATCCCTCAGATTGTAAATTCTCAAATATAGGCACCCGTATTTCATTCTTTTCCAACACTTGTCTTAGTACTCAGTACACAGAATAAGTTCAAGTAGTGAGTGAGGATGTGAACTGAAAATACAATTTGTACATATTTCTTAGATTAAATCAAGCTGAGAGAGAAAAGGCCTGAATCCAATGACTCAAGAGATGAAATTCTACTCCTGTTGGAGAAGCAATTTCTTTGTTATACTTCGACTGTGTCATTACATTTTTTATTTATTACATTTTTTTACCTTTTCTAATTATGCTTCTCTCTCCTATGCTATCATTTTCGTATTTATATCACTGAAAAAATCTGTCTCTCTGCCTCTTTCATCAATTTTGTTACCCCTATCTGGACCACTTCCAACTTTACTATATCAAGTTAGTGTAAAAAATGCCAAAGTGGAGCTTAGGTTTCTTGAACTGATGGACAGCCGTCCTGTGAATAAGATGCAGTATCTTCATATCCATAAACGAGTAGTTTGAACTTGTGTACTTAACTTTCATTTTATATTTCTCTTTCCTCCACTGGACTGAAAGCTTATTCAGGACAGGGTCAAGATTCCATTTTATATTCTCAATTTCTTGCAGAGGTGGAAGTATAGTAGGTTCTGGATAAATATTAACTAAGTGAATATAGTAATATGAAGCATCACTGTCTCCCCTATCTCGTGCCCCTTGTTACTTTAAAGAGAATTGATTTTTTTTTAGTGACAAATGGAGGATTCTTCTTCTTCCTTGTTTCTGTCCTTGACTATGATTTAAAATATATCAAAACCAGGTTATGTAATGAAGACATAGAGCACCTATCGGCAGTAGCATTATCTAACAGAAGAATGTGCATTTCTGTTACATTCTTTAATTTATTCTCCTTTTCTATCAAGTATTTAAGTAGTTTGGGCAGTATTTGGTTTGTATATGGTTTTTGTTTACCTTTACTTTTCAGCAGCCTAGCAGAGTCTGAGGAAATTGATTTAGTTAGTTGGAGAGATTTAATCATAAGAATCTATTTGTAATTTTATAGCCTTTACTTTGTATTCTTTGTTTTTTACCTGCCATATCACATAGATAAAACTTTCTGGACAATGTTTAAACAAGGAAATTAGATGGAAATATTTAATTTACTTATTTTTGCATTTTATTTTATTAATATGATATATATATATATATATATATATATATATATATATATATACACACACACACACACACACACACACAAAATAAACATTCTGGAGTTTTTATCAAGACTTCCCAAAGCAATTCTGGAATATATTAAGTTATATTTTATTGAATTTGGAGCTCTTGAAACAATTATATTTTATTCAATTATAAGCTTATTTTACTGCAAATATCATAAATATTTTAAAATAGCTCCAATCATTTTTTTTCTTTTACTTATTTGTCAATATTTTAGTTTATAGTAAAGTAGATATTGCTTGACCTGTTTTATTATAGAATAGAGATGTTGAGATGCTGGATATCTAAATATCACATAAAAAAATTGTGACATGTATTAAGCCCATTTTGAGTTAAAAATATATGATTTCTAAATTATCTGAATGGGTGTTTACTAATGGTGTTTACTAATGTCCTTCTACTATTTCAGACAGCAGTGAACCTGCCAGTTTTACATTTTATTTCCTAAATAATAGTCATTTACTTATATATCATGTTGCTCACATGTCTTTTGTTCCTAATAGGTGTTCTAAAACATTTTGAGAATTCATGGTTAAATTAAATGTGAAAAGCACATGTATTTTCCTCTAGCTCAGTTCTCTAGGTGGTGTCTGGACTGAGAAAATTGCTGTCACCATTGCTACTGTCTAAACCACACTTCTGTCACAGTGATGACACAGGCCCTTATTCAGTTTCAAATGCATCATACACACACACACACACACACACACACACACTGTAGCAGACTGTTCTTGTTCTGTGAGCTGGTTATACCCATTCATTATGTTACGAGATATCCTCCATGCTGCCTGGACCAATTCTGAAGAGACTTGGGCCATTTCCACCAATTTGATAGTTAGTGATATATGAAAGGTACTCATCTTAGGTGACAGCTTATTAGAAAGCAAGCATGACCTTTATAGAACTCTACTCCATTTAATACAATTAATAAGAAGCTCTTGCCTTAGGCTAAGCTCTTTGCTTGGGGAAATGTGTGAATCTTGTCAGAAAGGGATGGGGAATGACGGGATAGCAGGGAAGGAGAAAGAAGTTGGCATCTACAGTCAGCAGCCTAAGTGACAACAGGTGGTGGGTTGCTTTTAACTTTCAGGTTGTCAGATATTGAAATTGATTGTGCCAATGTTGGTATCACCACAACACATCTCCAGGTACCTCTGACAATTTACCTCTCAACTGTGCTTCATTTATCACTTTCATTCCCTATCAGGGAGCTCTTATCCCTGCTGCCAGTGTGTGTATGTCTAAAGTAAGTTTGTGCCATGAACAAATATGTGTTGTGCGTGTGTGTTAAAAAAAAAAAAAAAAGAAAAAGAAAAAGAAAAACAAGTCCCATAACAGTCAGGCAGATAGCATGAATGCTTCTAATTTTTCTCTTGCATGTCTCAATTTAATGTGAACTAAGCACATGATGGAGAGGGTAAAAATGTAATCAACAGTGAAGGACACTGACACTGTTCTCAAAGGAACAGGAGCAGGGAGAAGACAAAAATCAACCCTCTTGCAATGTGTTAATTTCCATGTTGTAGAAATACAATACCATGTTCTGGCAACAGCACCCTCAGGAAAGAGCCAAATTTGGGTTACATCCCAGGCTGGCCAATTTGGTCTTAATCAGTTGTTTGTCGCTGCCTGGCTCAACAGCTTTGCCTGGTTATCATACATTTATTTCCTTTTGTTGGGACCCATGATGGGACTTCTGCTGTCATAATAGAACACCTGAATTTCATAAAAGATTCTTTGTCTCTGCTTTAGGACTGTGGTTTTAGTATGACAATATAACTGGCCATTTCCATATATATACATATATATGTATTCTACATACATAATAATATATTATATATATATATATAATGCACAGATGTATATATGTGTGTGTGTTCAAATTCCATATACAACTGGTTTTGCTATCTTCTTTTTCTGTCTCTTTTGTTAGGTTGTGGATACAGGTTCAGACAATTAAGAAGCTGAGTTGCTACTTTGCATTTCACAAGACATTAGCTTGTGAAAAAAAAGGCCAATTTGCAAATAATTTCAATGCATTTAATTGCTTTGAGATTATATTTTTGGGGGAGAAACATTTATATAGATCAAGACTTTTCAGTCCATCTTTCAATACTCTGCATTATCTGGATTAAATAAACCTTCTGATCATATTTTCAGCACTTCCCTTCTGATGTCCAAGTAGCCTATCTATATTCCTTAAACAAGTACTGTGCTTCACTGTTGGATGCCAGTGTCAAAAAATAACTTTGTTAGGACAGGGTTTTGAGTTCAAATAATGGCTTTAGCATGTATTAGTTTTGTGACTTCAGGTAAATTATCTATTTTTAAAAATTTGAGCTTCAGATTCTTCATATTTAAAATGAAGTAATAATACTTATATCATAGTGTTATTATAAAATTTAAATAAAGAATCGTGCTTAAGATACATAGCTCGAGCCAGGTGTGGTGGCACAGGCCTGTAACCCCAATACATAGGAGGATGAGACAGGAGGATTGCACGTTTGAGGCCAGCTTTAGCCACATAGGGAGTCCCTCAGCAATTTAGTGAGACCCTGTTTCAAAATAAAAAAAAATTAGTAAAATAAAATAAGGCTTGTGTGTAGTTCAGAGGTAGAAGGCCTCTTGTGTAAACCTCCAGTACAGAAAATTAGAAAAGACTACATAGCTTAGTATTGGGTTCATGCTACCTGACCAAGAAAACACCATAGGTCTTGTATTTCTTAGTTCTGAGTCCTATTGTTGTCATTTTCTCGTTCTGGAGTCATTCTTCTCCATGTTTCATGTCTACCCTTACCATCATGTACCACCAGAAATTCTATCTGTAATAGGAAGAATACTGATTCCTCTTCTTTGATTTCTTAAATCACATTGAAGATGATCCCCTTTAGGCGTACTTTGAGTTTTTTTTTAATGTATTTGTGTAAATTAGAAGTTCACCGTGGATGTTCAGCATGTCAAATACCTTTGTACAACTCTAAAGCCCTTAACGCAATGCTGTCACTGAGTAGCTATTAAATAAACATCCAGTGAAAGAAATATATTTTATTAACACACATAAACATTGACCTATAAATAAAGTGGACTAGGTGGGTTCTGATCAACTATGTAAGTAGAACTCTTTAACATGCAATTGACTCTGAATTTTTATCTTCCTTCCTTAAAAGCTTCCCATTTGTTGGTGAAGGATTGATTGCTGTTTGATGGATTATAATTAAGTATGGCTTTATATAGTGTGGGAGAGCTTTATCATTGTTTAGAGACAGCCAATCAATTAAATGCATCATTCCATGGGTGAATAATGGGACAAACTCCCTTCTTTGAATGCATATTAAGTCTCTTTGAATTTTATCCCATGGACCCTGTGGTCTATACCTTCATCACATTTTATTGTAATATTTTTATATCTTTATCTATCCCACTAAATTTTTAAGGACAAAAGCCATGACAGTTTCATTTATATGTTTTTAATGTGGTGCCTATTACATAGCAAGTGTTCAATAATGTCTGTTGAATTATTGTGTGAATCATGAATAAATGAAGCAGTTCTAATAACAAGGAGAAAGTCTCTCAGGATGTAATCAGCATAGAATAAATTAGGAAAAGCGAGGACATCCCTTTAGAAAAAAATGAGATGGATCAAATGAGATTTAATATAACCAGACATACAATGACTCCAAATATCTCCAACCCTGTACAACTCATGTCATGGATAATCAAAGAATATCTGTGGAAAATCCAAGTAAAGAACGAATGAAAAACAATGAGTGAACAAGTGAATGAAAGAACTAAAATCCAGAACAACATGTTCAAAATTCCATAGTTAGTAAGCAGCTCAATAATACTTCACAGCCAGGTCTCTTCTCAGTTAAACCGTATTTATTACTGTATTGTTACTATTTTCATACTCCTTTTGTATGTCTAGTCATTTGAGTGTCTTTTGCATTGCTATTTTTTTGTTAATTTTCTCAGTGAGACTGGAAATTCTATGAGAGCCAGATCCTTGCTTTAGTCCTTCTAGTAAACTTAACATTAAAAAAATGATACCAGATAGTCAATGGATATGTGGATAGTCAATGGATATTTGGATATATATATAAAACTACTTTTTGTTTTCAGAGTTTTTTGTAGCAATGGTTAACATCTGTAATATGCTGTGTCAACAAGTCATCTGTGACTAGTGTGAATGAGGAGCTGAAATTTGAATGAATGATGCTTAATTTTCATTCAAATGTAAAAAGCCATGCATGGCTACTGACTACCTTATCAAATAGCACAGTCTTTTTTTTTTTTTTTTTTTTTTGTACAGTGGGAATTGAACCAAGGGGTATTCTACCTCTGATCTACACACTCTATCCTATTTCCTTTTTATTTTGAAATAAGATCTCACTAAGTTGCTGAGTCTGGCCTGGAACCTGCAATCCTCCTGTCTCAGCCTCCCAAGTACTGAGAGTACAGGCATGTACTATCATAACTGGCTAGAAAACACTTTTTTTTTTTTACTGCATTAGATTGTCTTAACAAATATACTTAATCTACTTCCCCTTTTTTCTTTCTGTTAATACATGAATATAATGAAAGTTGCTCTAATTCTAGAACTATATCTGACTTAATTATATCCCTGTATTTGGCTTACTTCCTGAGTATTTCTCATCATGATGACCAACAGTTTCAAACTCTGAAGTACTTTTTTTGAGTTACTGATGAGACAAATATTGACCCCAATAGAGGCAGTGTTGTATCATTGCCTCCATTTCTCCTCTGTTTACAATTTTCGGAAGTCTTCTTTCCTTCCTGACAGTCATAGGATTTCCAACATGCCATGCTTAGAATTAGGAGGAAGGGCACAGGAAGATGACTATAAAGAATTGTTCTCAAAAATTGTGTTCAAGAACATTAATAAAGGGAGTTCAAAGTGTTTAGATATATTAGGGAGTGGGAGTAAAAATTAAAAAAAAAAAGTTGAAGGGAAATATTCGTGCCTGGTGTATACATACATCAGATAGTTAACAAATGACATTAGTGTTTACTAAATGTCAGAACCTAAGCTCAATACATTATATGTGCTATTTAACATGTAAACTAATTTCTCAAGGGATTTATTCCTACCTACATTTTACTGTTCTTTAGACTAATGCCCACTTAACAATTTCAAATTATTCAAAATGTAAATGGCTGTCCTAAGATATGAATCAAGATCTGACTGTCTTATCTCTTAGCCTCTGGAATTTTTGTAATATTGCGTGAGACTTTTCTCAAAATTGATATTGAGTACAAAGCAAGTCCTTGGCTCTTCTTCACTGGCTCCTTCTCCTCCAGAATTCGATTCTTGGGTTAGATTGTATTTCCTAGTGCTCTGTTCATATTCCAGAACCTTCGGAATCTATCTTTTTTATTTGTCAGCATAAACTCTTCTTTTTTCATTTTCAGTAACACAGTCCAACTCCATTAAAAAAGGAACATTGTTATTCTGTGCAGTATGCATCAGATAACAAATCTTTGGTTGATGCAAAAAAATTAGTCATTAAGAATCAGCCATCTGCTTCTCTAATCTCCTTAAAGTGCCATATCAAATTGGCAGATACCATTGGATTTTTTTAGGGAAAAATTCCTTAGTGTGAAAAACTGACATTAAAGGTTTATGTCCTCTTCTTGTGGCCCAATAAACAATATTAATGGCAAAGCATGCAAAGGATTAATAGTTCTTCCCTGCAAGAGGCCCAGTTATAGCAATCTGGAGAAATACTGCAGGCTAAAATATGAGCCCTACAGTGCTTCCAAACCATAAATTATTTGTTTTTTTCTTCTCCTTGAAGTAGAGCTTGTCACTCCAAAGGCAATTTTTCTTTTTGAGCCTTTGTACTGTAATTTCATGCCCTCATTGCAGTGCGCCCTCCCACGTAGAGTACGCTCACCTCCTGACCCGCTAGCCTTGTAAACCATTTCCCCTCACCAGCCAGTCCCATGAAAATGAGCATGCATCTAAGAAAGTTATTGTTTCCTCCACCTTTGCGGTGTTCAAGATATATTCAGGAGCATTTTATGATCTTAGGGGATAAAAGCAAGATGATATGTGAATAAGAAAGTTTCTTAAGTAATTTCCATCAAACTCAAAACTCAGTCTCTGAGAAGAAAGTCATGCCTTTTGTTTTATGATCTTTCATGCTCTTTTGTTTTATGATCAAGGAGACTTAAGTGTATTCTCATAAGGAAACAAAAGATGATGACAGTTTGATTTGCACATCAGATACTTTGGTCAATTTCTTCTGGAATGTTGTGGTCTATTGTGTAGTCTTAGTCTTATTTTCCAGGAAAGTATCTTGTTCCAGAGATCTTTAACCTCTGTTTTTGACTAGACAGTAACAGATTTGATTAGGTTTGTTAACAGTTGTCAAGCTTTGCATGATAAATGAGCACAGTAGGTGGCAGTCAATGCTTTTCGGAGAGGGCCAATAAGACTGTCCTACATAATCACCCTATAAAACCATCATAATACCAAACATTATCCTTAGAAATTCAATTATTTAACATTGGAAAGTTAGTTCATACCACAGTGGATTTAGGCCTGTTTATTGTTGTTCTTTTTCTTATTGTAAATATAAGTATAATGTTTGCTAACATATTATTAGCAAGGTAATTAACATATTTAAGTCTTAGTTTTCACATCTTTAAAATGGGTATATTATCTCCAACCATGGAAAAACTGATTCTGATTAAATTAATAAGCTTATTTACATAAAGTACGTATCACAAATTTAACATGCAACAATTCTTCTTCCTCTCTTAAAAGAGAAATCATTAACTTTTGCACTACTATAAGTAAACAGATTCTACTCTTACAACAACAAAATATTAAAGTAAATTCTGAGATTTCCTACCTTTAAAATCCACTAAGTAAATTTATTGGAATAAAAATAGAAATAATATCTCAAGAAGGAGCTTTATATTCAGACTAAAGGAAATATGTGGACTGGAAATTATGTTACATGATGTTTCCACTTTGGTCATCTACTTATACACATACTCCCAGGCACAACAATGTGAGCAAAAAAGGAAAAGAGAGAGAAAGGAGAGAGAGAGAGAGAGAGAGAGAGAGAGAGAGAGAGAGAGAAGGGTAAAAAGAAAGAGAAACATTGGATCAATGTCAAATGGTTGACTTTGAGGATCTGCGGCAAGTACCCTTGACTAAGTGCAATGGCACCCCTTTGGCCTTTGGAAAATTGGAGGAGGAGGGCATTTATGTCTGTCATTTGACACACGGTACCTTCAGTCAATTATTGTAAAGGGCCAGTATTATATGGCACAACCCCAAACAGTGAAGAATTTTTCAACTTCAAATGTTGAAAGTGAATCCCCATTCAACACAATGTGGTGATGGGAAATGAAAGAAAAGGTATGGAGCAAATGAATGGAATTCTAGCCAGGGCTGAGATCAAGATCCTTTCCTAAGCAATGTAAATGGCTGAACAGCATAAATTGAAGGGAGAATGAGCTATAAGGTAAAATATGTAAGGAATATGGTAATAATTTTCAGTCCTTTCTACTTAGTGGACCTCTATCATATCAGAAAAATATCACTACTTTTATATATCCAACTAGAAATAGAAGTATATCCAATATTATTAAAAAAATAGCTTCCATTTTATAAGAACTCCAGAAAATAAACTTTTGAGATTATTGTTTTTTATTTTTTATTGGTGCATCATAATCATCTATCTTTGTGAAGTATAAGCTGGTACAGGCATACACGCATACAGATTTCATTTAATTCTTCACCAATTCCTACCCCATTCCCTCCCCCCTCTCAGTTTAGTGATTGACTTTGAAATATTAGTGAATATACATCATGTGCATTAGGGTATTTCCCTCTCCCCCTCCTCTCATCACCTCAGGCAGGTCCCCGGTTGGTCTTTGCTTATCTAAGGTTTTCCTTCCTTTTCTAGAGTCCCTCTTATGTCCCACTTTCTCCTAAGCTTCCACATATTAGGGAGAGCATACAATTTTTTACTTTTTGTGACTGACGAATTTCATTTAACATAATGTTTCCAGTTCCCTCCATTTTCCTGAAATTGACATGATTTTGTTCTTTATGGCTGAGTAAAATTCCATTGTGTACATATCCCATAGATTTGTAATCCATTTATCTGTTGATAGGCATCTTGGTTGGTTCCATAGTTTGGCAATTGTGAATTGTCCAGTTATAAACATAGATACACATGCATTAGTTTGGCAGTTTGGTTTCCATTCTTTTGAGATCTCCAGCAGTGGTATCGTTGTATCATATGGTATGGTAGGTTCATTTTCATTCATCTGAGGATCTGCCATACTGTTTACCAAAGTGGTTGCACTATTCTGCAACCCCACCAACAATGTATTAGAGTTCCCACTTTTCCATAGTCTCTCCAGCATTTGTTGTTGTTTTTGTTTTTTATGATTGCCATTCTAATTGGGGTTAGATGATTGCTAATGATGTTGAACATTTCCTGGTTCTTGGGATATTGAGACAAGGAAATCATAGGTTTGAGGCCATTCTCAGCAACTTAGAGAGCCCCTCAGCAACTTAGGGAGGCTCTTTTTCAAAATACAATTAAAATAGGGATAGAGGTATAGCTCAGGGGTAGAGTGCATCTGCATTTAATTCCCAGTAAAACACTCAGACACACACACACACAAACACACACGAAATATTAAATAAATCAGAGTAGTATTGTTTAGTTACTTTTTGTTCACATTTATAAATATTTCAAAGTGAGCATCCTACACATTTTTTTCTCTATGATCCTAAAAATGTTTTACTCTTACTATGCTTTAGTTCTTTGTTGTTGTTATTAGGGATTAAACCCAGGGCCATTCTATCTCTGAGTTACACTCAAGCCCTTTTTTTTTTTTTTAAATTTTGAAACAGGACTAATTGTCTGAGAATCTCACTACTGAGGTTGGTCTCAACATGCAATATCTCTGTCTCATCCTCCCAAGTAGTGGGATTATAGGCAATAGACATATACTACTAAGTCCAGAACCTTAGAACTTTTTAAAAAAATATTATTTGTATCTTTATACATTTAATGAAAAACTTGAATGCACTAATGCACTTAAGATGCTCAAAATCATCCCTAGCATCAAGTTACATATTAAATACATGTTACCTATTGTTATCTTCAGAAATTATTCTAAATGAGAAAAAGTAATAAGATAATTCAAGGAACACCTGCCTGATTACATTGCAAAGATGAGAATGTGAAGGCAATGATTCTAAGAGAAAACAAAAGACCTGCAATATCTGTCAAGAATCTAGTCATCATCCAATCTCAAAATGACACTTTGAAATCTGTTTGAGCTCATCATGGAGAATTAACCATAGTCAGGAATTTATTCTAATGTTAATCTTAGTTTATTTTGCTAAATTTTAATACAGGAACTGGGACATGTCTTTTTCAGAAAGTGTCACTGAAAATTTCTTCTTGCCTTCTTGGGATGTGTTAACCCTTCACTCCTCTCATTTCTTCTTCTCTGACATTCTAGCAACTAATTTTCTTTTTTACAATCTAAATCTTAATTATAAACTAAGATCGAGATTGTCTCTGAAAGGAAAGAAACTACTCCTATTCCCTGAAATCTACAAAAGAAAAAAAAGTGCATTACTTTTTGTTTAGTAGAATGATATTTAATGTGTGTGTGTGTGTGTGTGTGTGTGTGTGTGTGTGTGCGCGTGCGTGTGTGTGTTGGAGGGAACAGAGACTGGAATGACAGAGGATGGACATTTTTCAGGAGGGATAAATTAAAACAGGATAGAAATATTTGGATTTTTTTTGAAACAAGAAACCAATCATGTTATCAGAGGACCTTAATTTTATTCTTACTTCAAGATTTTATGTGGAATTGAGAAATTACTTAAAATTCCTTGTAAGATGATTATTCATAATGATCATTTTTAAGGGATACTTTTGTAAGGTGAACAAGTATTGGTGGAAGTCTGTGTAATTTAAAGCAGTAATTGTTTCTTATGTATTATTATTTGATTATTCAATTATGGCATACTAAGACTAAATTACAGGCATGGAGAAATCATCATCTCTCTTGCCACATCTGCTATTCAATTGCCTGGGCTGGCATATTAATTCTTACATAACCCAGATGTCTCCAGACATTGTTTACTGGGTATGAATAAGGTCACACAGCATTTTCTTACCCATATTTGTGTGTGTGTGTGTGTGTGTGTGTGTGTGTGTGTGTGTGTGATACTGCAGATTGAGCCCTTGGACAGTCTACTTTCAAGATATATCCCCAGCCATATTTTTATTCTTTACTTTGAAACAGGGTCTCACTAAGTTGTAGAGGTCCTCACTAAGTTGCTGATGCTAGCTTTGAATCTGCGATCTTCCTGTCTCAGCCTCCCAAGTACTGGGATTAAAAGTGTTTGCCGCCACACTCAGCTTCCTACCACATTTTGATGGCTTATCACTCAAATCTGCTTGAACACAACTTAGTTTTTGACAAAGTACCACCTTCAACCTAAGAAATCTTCTTAACTATCCTTCAGAAGTATTCATGTTAATCAAAAATAAGTGCTCATTTTTTTTATGATGTTGCATCCTGGTCCAAAAATACTCAGCTATTTGCTATTTATTCAGAGAATCTGCTAATGTTACCAGCATTCTGCCTTGCCTTCATCAGGAAAAAGCTTCTCTATCCAGTATTGCATATCATAAACATTCATAGATGCAAACCTGTAGTGCAGCCAAATGGTCCTAGGGTGCTTTATATTGTCAGCGTGGGTCCACCTCCCCTCTGCTCTCAGCAGAATTGGAGAAACCTCCATTGAGGTGGGCATGAATATATGAAAGGCTTTGCAACCTGGGTGTCATATGCCACAGTAACATTCCCATTTTCCTATTGCTCCTTTTTTTTTCCTTAAGCAACTGAACACAAATTTTCATTTGAAGGTTTCCTTTGCAAAACACTTATGTTAATGAGAAGTCAGAGTTCTGTTTGGCTAGTGCAGATCCAAGGACAAACAAACAAATAATACTAAAAGCAGGAGCAGTCACAGCAGCAGTAACAATGTTAGTGGTAGTAAAATCAATATGATAAATTATCAATAAAGTAATAGCCAATAGTTGATGATAACTGATCTCATACCCAGCACTCTAAGTATTTTGAACTCATTATCTCATTCAGTTCTCATAACCTGTCTTTGAGGTTGGTATTGATTTGACAAGAATAAAATAGCTAGGTATGGTGGTGCATGCTTGTAATCCCAGTACTTGGGAGGCTGAGACAGGAATATTCCTTGTGTAGTTTATTTCTGATGAGCTCATGGGAGAGGGTAGCTTTGCCCTTTGCTTTATAGCTAGCCTGGTTTCTTTGGACATCCCTATGAAGAAGAAAGGCATATCATCTAGAGCTTGGCACAGCTGGACAGCTTCTAGCCTTCCCTAACGAAATGAGTAGAGCACATGTTACCTCAAGTCCTCTCTGCAGGGAGGCAGATCTGAAGATGGAGGGGAAGGATTGCCTGGGCTTACTTGGTTCCTTTTAAATTCACCAACTCAGTGAATCCGTCTCCAGGAGTGGAGTGAATGGATGTGTGGACAGAAGCTAGAAGGGTTCCTTCCATAGATCTCCTCCTGAAAGTGGACTGAAAACTTCTTTCTTTTCCACTGTGGAAACATGTGGAGAGTACATTCAAAGCCCTTCTCTTTCCACCCCACAGTAGCCACTGTCAGGACCTCCACTTCATAGATAAGGGAACACAGACTTTGCACATGAATCAAACCCTCAAGGTCACATGGATAAAAAGTGAAATATGCGACTTTTTTTTTTTAACTTTACTGGTGCATTAGTCTAACATCATAATGTAGTTTATAGTGTTAGTTACATCTGTGCACACAGCACTTGGTGGGCTTTCTGTGACTTTAAACCCAACATCTGGGCTCTTTACAGTCTCTGAAATGCCTCTTCATTTATTTGACAAGTCAGCTGACTTCTAGAGTTGTTAAGAATTACTCCCTTTGAAAAATCATAACTGGATGAAAGACCTCCTAATTAATAAGCATGTAAGCTGTTTGGTGAGGAGTAAATATATTCAAGGGAAGGGATGTCATGGATTTCACTTGCATATGCTTGAAGCAGTAATACTATTGAAAACATGCCCTGTTGCTGTTACCAATGTGTGATGCAGTATTTCTTGAATACAGAATGTGGCAGGAGACTCTGAGGTGGCAGGAAGTATAAATGTGGCAGACTCATTTACACAGATTTTGGCAAGTCCTCAATATTTCCCTTCAAGTTCATTGCCTCTGAATGCAGAGTGTAACAACCCATAAGGTATATGGAATCTGTACTGAGACTCATCTTGAGCACTTTTATGTTTTTTTTTTTAATTTAGCATTATTACAGATTGCAAAATTGTGATCACCCTGGGACAAGTAGTTGTTTATTCTTGGAAAGAGACCACATCTGGAATAGAGGTTGCTGCCTTCTCCCCGCTCCCCCCACACATACACTTATCCTTTTCTTTATTGAGACATCATATTTGGATTATTGTATAATGTCCCCTTGCTTTGGGAACCTTATTTAAGGATACTTTTGGGAAAACCCAGTCATAGTAATATCCAGAGCACATTGTTATTCCCAATCTCCAAGTAATAATATTTCTCTCTTGTCATGAATCAATGGGGTGATCTCAACATCTATGGAGGCATACTTTGGCAACATTTTCTGTCTCTTTTCATAGATGAATCAAGTCAATATTATAAATGATGCTGATTTTGATATAAAAGAAGTTTGGCTAGTGAAAAATTATTTGTGAAAAACATTTGGAGGGTTGCAATTCCTCTTCATAAATTCCTAAATACCAAAGTTAGTTTGTTTATATGCACTAAGAAGTCATTGCAATCATTGTGTCTACATTGTTTAAAATCATAGCAGAGGTTCCGCTAAGACAATCAGAGCAGCATAACAATAATATAGGTACATTTTCATAGTAAGCTATATCAGAGGACTTCACTGATTAAACATCTCTATTAACGTTCTAGGGCTGGTTAGATTTAATAGTAGAAATTTATTCTTTTGCGATTGTCAAAGTCTGAAATCAAGGTGTCAACAGGATCTTGGCTTCTCTGAGGACCTCCAGGAAGAATTCTTGCTTGCCTCTCCCTGGCTGGTGATTGCCCAGAAATCCTTGGCATCCTTTGGTTTATAGGTGCATCATTCCCATTTCTACATTCATCATTATCTTGACCCCTGTGTGTCTTCCTATGAACTTCTTATAAGGACATTGGCCATTGAGGCTCACCCCAATCCAGAATGACCTCATCTTAACTACTTGTATCTGCAAAGATACATTTACAAATAATCTCAAATTCTGAGGTTCTAGGTGGGCATGAATTTATACTATTCAGCCTAGTATAAACCTTAAATGTAGTAAGCATAAAAGAAGGCTTGCATATAATTATTTTTTATTTTTATTATTTTATTTTCATATACAAAAAGATAAAACTTGAAATAGTTCTATATTTTTCCTCCTATTCTCTCTGGACATGGCTGCTTCTTCACACAGGGGGAAAAACTATATTCACATCAGTTAATTTGAGGACATCCAATGATAGTGTTCTGCAAAGGATTCCTGTTATCATATCAGACTCAATATGGCCCAGTGGAAGACAAGCTGTTTTGAGTAGCTGTCAGAATAAGCTCAGGTTGAACGTCTGCACAAGAACAGTAAATGTAAGTCGGTATTTGAGATACAAAAATAGTTTCCTATTGAAACAAGAAAACAGAAGCTTAAGTGGCTAAGGTCCCTTTGCAAATTCTCTACTAAGGAAAATAGGGTTGTAGATGAAACTCTCTCATCTGAATTCAGTAACAAACATATTGTAGTGCCCACACTTGCCTTTGTATTTTTTCCTTTCAAATGTTTTTCTCCTGTTGTGTTTTTCTATTGTTCCATTAGGTGCTTAACACTGCTTGACTCATATTAAAGCTGTTTACATACAATTATTTTGCTCTTTTACCCTACCTACTAGCCCAATGACCTTGAGCAAGTTGCTTATAAATATTACTAATATTCGATATAAATAATAAAGTAATAATGCAACTTGCTTCATAGGATTTCTATGATGAGTTAATTAAATAATAAAGTAAAATTCTTATCATATTGCTAAAAATGAACTAAAATAACAGTCATGAGAAAGTATTCATAAACACACCTGTTTGAGAATATGTGGAACTGTTTATTAGTGCTTAATGTTTGGCAAATAGCCAAAAAGCAGCTGAATATATAATATATATAGGAGTTTGTAGTTCAAGAGGAAAAGAACATCTATTGCTCATAAGACCAATAATATGTCTTGGATTTTAGGGATCATCAATAAATACTTAATGAAATAGCAAATACATGCCAAGTATAGTATTAGAAGAGGCATAGAGCATAGCTAGGTTGTCACTTATTGCAGTGGTTCCCATGTGGGCATCACATATGCCTCCATCAGCTCATGCCATGCTTGGCACATATTAGGTGCTCAATACATATTTATTGAGTTTGTATTTTATTAACATATTATAGATGCTTGTTTATTGCAGGTTCCTAGCATCTACCTCATATTTACTAAATCTGTAACAGTGAAGGAAGGGGTGGGGCACAGACATGTGACATTAAACAAATTTTGCAAGCTATTCTCATAAACCTCAAAGTTTGAGAGTCATTGATTAAAGGCATTTCTCATGTCCTGTAAATAAGTTTGTAGAACAAATTAAGGTTTTTTCTTTTTTCTTTTTTTCGGTACTGGGGATTGAACTCAGGGGCATTCTACCTCTGAGCTATACCCCCAGCCCTATTTTTTATTCTTTACTTTTGAAACAGGATCTCACTAAGTTGCGGAGTGCCTCACTAGGTAGCTGAGGCTGGCCATGAACCCGGATCCTCTGGTCTCACCCTCCCAAATGCTGGAATTACAAGTGTGTGCCACCACGCCCAGCTTAAATTAAGGGTTCTTATACCCATACATCTTTCATAAAATGGTTACCATTATTTAATGGTGCAAGACTTACTATTTTATTAAGTAAACCTTAACCCTTTCACACTGGAAATACTAGAACTTACTAATAGTCTTTCCTAAGTTTGTCTTCAGTCATCTAATTGATAATTATATGTTAAGTAGCTACTCTGTGTCAGGTACTTGGCTAGGAATACTGGAAATGAAGACACGTTTGTTACTAGCCCAAATCACTCAACAAATATTTACCCTATTTACCCATATCATTATATGATTTGGCACTAATGAACCCTAGGAAGAGAAAGCATACAAGTCAAGTGCAGGGATTGTAGACAGTTCACTTAACTTACTTTGCAGTGGAGGTGATCAGATAAAGTTTTTCCATAGGTGTGACAATTAACTTAATAACCCAGAGAATGAATAAGAGTTAACACAGGAAGAAAGGGAAGATGTGTTCTAGGTAGAAGATCAGCAAGTGCAAGGTCTTAGAACAGGAAGGATTTAGAAATGCTCAAGGAACTTAAGAAAGCCATGTGACTGAGACAAAGTGAACCGGAAACAGACCATCATGAGTAAAGTGGTGACAGGCAGGTGCACACTGGTTGTGCAGCCACTGGAGTACTCAGAACTTGAAGGATTTAGGGCAGGAATTCTCCTTTCACATCGGCACACCAAGAACATCACCCGAATTCTACGACAGCTATTAGGAAGTTGAAGTCCATCTCTATTAATCCTCTATGTTTTTTTTTTTTTTTTTCATTTTGTTTGTTTGAAAGGGATCAATAACTTTGCATGTGCAGGAGATGAGATTATCTCAGATCACCAGGATGTTTGTTCTAATTCTCATAAATCCTCTGCACACAAAATGATGAACTTCAACAGTATTCTTATACAGCTTTATTTATAAATTATGTGCATATACACATATATATATATATATATATATATATATATCATACAAGTTCTTGGGAGACATCATCAGAGCATGACAAAAGAGAAGATAATAGTCGTCATTATCTTGGTAAATAGTTTGTATTGTGGATCCATAGCACATTTTCTTCCTTGGAGAGGTTTATTTCATTAGCATACTATAGCATATTATAGCTTCTTAAGTATATTGATTTTTGGGTATGGTCCAAATGAATAAAATATTCATGGCCAAGGTTAGCAAAATTAAAGATATGCTGAGTATCATTCAGTGCTAATTATGGAAGTGTGGCAAAGTTGACTTCTAATTAGCTGAGCCCTAGTTAGGTGTCTGCTGAGCCACAAGTCCTGTCACAGGCCAGTAATTTGGCCCAGATGTTGCTTTGTCATAGATAATTATAGACAAGGTAGGAGCACCTCTTTTTAGGATTTTTTAAAAAAACTTTCTTTTTTTTTTTTCTGCTAGCTCAGATTCTGGTTTAGGCTAGATGCAGCAGGATTTGCAAAGCCAGGACAGTTTATCATTGGTGCATTTCCATTCTTCCTTTATAGATTCTTCTGGCTCCTTGCTTTCCGCCAGTGCCCTCCTGCAATCTCTTGACCACCTTTTCCAACTACAGAATTGTTTCACTGAAACTTGATTGCCTTAGTTATTCTAGGTTCTTCCATTTTTGTTAATGAGCTGGACACATATAAATTATGGAGATTTAGAACCAAAATCAGAGGCTCTGGGTGAAAATCTAGACATTGATCTTTAACTCTTGCCTTCACAGGTTGTTATATTTGTGAATTAGGGTCTCAAGAATACCTACTTCACAAAATTGTTTTGTCCTTAAATAAATGTAGATGTATTTTGTAAGCTGAAAAATTATATGTAGATTTGTTGGTTGATTGATTATTTATTTATTTATTTACTTAATTTGCAGTGTTGATAGAACACAGGGGCCTTCTAACTCTGAGCTATACTCCAAGTTTGATTTTATTCTTTTATCTTAAAACAGTGTCTCACTAAGTTTCAGAGGGATTCACTAAGTTGATGAGGCTGACCATGAACCTGTGATCCTCCTATCTCATCCTACCAAGTACTGAGATTACAAGTATACGCCACCATGCCCAACTCCTATGTAGGTTTTTTTTTTTTTTTTTTTTTTCAGTACTGGGGATTGAACTCAGGGGCGTTCTACCTCCGAGCTACACCCCCAGCCCTATTTTTTATTCTTTATTTTGAAACTGAGTCTCACTATGTTGCGGAGTGCCTCACTAGGTAGCTGAGGCTGGCTGCGAACCCGGATCCTCTGGTCTCAGCCTCCAAGCGTGCGCCACCATGCCCAGCTCTCCTAGGTAGGTATTTTATATTGTTACTGAGTGTATGTGGGTATCAATTAAATTAGTCTGCTCATAAATTATTTAGTAATAGATAATACTAATACATCTCATAATTATACCACAATGAGAGAACCAAATTGTTTTAGCTACTTGTTATATTTCACTTTAGATTAGTTTTTTTTTATTATTTTAAAATACCATACCATTCTATCCATTTCTGGACAGACTTTAGATTGGGAATGCAGAAGTCACTGTAGTCCTTATTGTCTGAAAAAAGAGAGACAGGAACTTTTATTTCCATAGAAGTTTTCCAAATTTGACTGCACATCAAAATTATTTGTTAAATTAATCTTTAAACATATAACTTTGGATGCTCAGCCACATTTGGCATACATGATATAACTACTGTCATTAAAGGACCACTTAGGGCCACTTCTTTTATTAGGAACTCTGAGTATGGCCTTCTTCCTCTTTTTTAAGTTTGGTTTTGCATTTCTGTATAATTGGTACTTGTGGTTTAAGATCGCTATCTAATTGGCTATACTTTGTTTCTTGCTTTGTCTTCCATCACTGATCAACGGAAATGACTTGAAATTCCTTTACATTTTTCCTGTTTCTTTGGTTCACTTGATTCATTCTTCAAGACACAATTCAAGCATAACAAACTGGTTAACCTCTTTAGCAGAATGAGTGTTCTGAGCTACTTCCCCAGAGTACTCTGTGCCAGAGTATTATCAAAGTACTTGCTATACTGTACAATTTCCCCCAGTACATTGTGAGTAATTCAAAGGCAGGTTTTTAAATAGGAGCACACCAGTGAGTGTGGTGTGTGTGTGTGTGTGTGTGTGTGTGTGTGTGTGTGTGAGAGAGAGAGAGAGAGAGAGAGAGAGAGAGTGTGTGTGTGTGTGTGTGTGTGTGTGTGTGTGTGTGTGTGTATTTTTCCACATAGACCCAAGCTATCCCGCTCCCCTGGGCAATATATATATAATGAATATATTGTCCTAGGTGTCAATTGGTATTTATTGTTTTTTTTGTTGTTATTTTTGGTTTTTTTTGTTTTTTTGTTTTTTGTTGTTTTTAATCCTTACCTTAACCCTAGCATGATCACAAACACCACCAAACATAAGCAATCA
This sequence comes from Graphiurus murinus, assembly GCA_004027655.1. Classification (NCBI taxonomy): domain Eukaryota; kingdom Metazoa; phylum Chordata; class Mammalia; order Rodentia; family Gliridae; genus Graphiurus; species Graphiurus murinus. The sequence continues at coordinate 13,980 of PVLC010001501.1, read as the reverse complement.
AATCTCTTGATCTACCTTCTGTTTCTTTGTCCATTATATATTTCTGTCCTCTGGAAGCCTAGTAAAAGACTTAGTATGTAGGAATAACTGAGTTAACATTTGCTGAATGGAGTTGTAAGCATATATATATTTTTTTTAAATTCCAGAAAAAAAAATCCTAAAGCACCCTACAGCAGTGTATAAAGCATGTATTATACAATTCTGTAAAAAATAAATCTGTTCCAATTCTCTCTCGACTCCCCTAACCTAATATCTTTTGATGCCTTTCAGAGCAAATTTGATGTATTTCTCCATTGGGTAATAGAACAAGAAGCTTTTTAAAAATATATCAAGGAGAAAAGGATTGTGAGAATGGAACAAATGTGCCACATCTTGCACTATGATTGGAAAAATGATCTATTGAGATCAACCTGGTAGTTCTTATCCCAGAAGAATGGTTGGTAATATCACTGAAATATACTTATCTAGACCAAAAATGAAGTTTCAAATATTCAGCTCTTTGTGACTCTCCTGTCTCAGCCTTCCAAGTATTGAGATTTTAGGAATGTACCACCATGCCTTGCTTACAATTTTGATCTCTGACAAATACCTATGTTCAGTAAGAACAAAGCATAGTGGGGCATGGTGGTGCACATCTCTAATTCCAGTATTGGGGTGGCAAAAATAGGAGGATTGTGGGTCTGAGACTAACCTGGAAGCTTAGTGCGATCCTAGCAACTTAGCAGGACCCGGTTTCAAAAGAAAATATAAAAAGGGCCAAGGGAAGTTTGGTGTGGTGGCACATACTTGTAATTTCAGTGCTTAGGAAGCCTAAATCAACTTAGTGAGATCCTATTTCAAAATAAAGAATGAAAAATACAACTGATCGTGTAGCTTTGAGGCAGAATGACCCAGGGTTCAATTCCCAGTACCACATAAAAGGGGGGCTGAGGGTATTTCTTGGAGGCCCGAAAGCCCCCCACCAAAAAAAAAAAAAAGAAAAGAGAACAAAGCAGATTAATTTTCATTTCTCCTCCATAAATATTCTTTTTAAAATCTCATTGAATGGTATACACAGCCATTTAATCTCCAAAGACAATTGAAGTCTTTTTTTTTTTTTTTTTTTTTACATTTCCCATGATTGTCTCACTCTCTTTTAAACAGGGGCTACATTTTGCTTATTATCCTTCAGATATATCTTTCTGTTTTAACCATTACTCCCTAACTCCTTTCACACGGATACAGAGCATTGTTCTCATTTCTCATCTCCAGCTTCCAAAATGAATACTCCTCAGCTCTCTCCATTCTAGTCTTCCCTGCCTCCACCTGTCCACAGAAGTAACTCCCTAAATGATCGTATCACACACTTACCTTAAAAAACAAAAACAAGCAAAACTATGTTTTCTTCTCTTTGAATAGAAAATATAGCTTTTGTGGATTCTGAGGGGAAGAACTTTTGCCAGTCAATACAGACATTTAACCTCAGGAGTCAGCTTTGCATTTAGTCTTAAAATCTTTATACACTTGAAGGAAATCAACATTAGCCTAATGTTAATGTAAAGCAGTCAGTGTGGGCACATGTGCTAACTGAGAAATCACAGGAATTTAGATAATGAAACCATTATCTGAAGAATCAAGTGCTGTAATATTAGATTGTTAATATTAAGGCAAGTATTAGTTCATGAAGCACTATCATAATGGTCACTTTCTGCTCCACAAAGGAATACATAAAGAACCTTTTTTTTTTTTTTTTTTTTATGAACATGATTTCTGTTGCTTCTATAGAAACTTTGAGTTTCAGCACCAGGGAAAATCTATTCTACTATTCTATAAAATAGATGTTAAAGCTCTGATTGAAGAGATGACAATATTATTCAGTCTATGGGGAATGTCATGTGCTAGTTAGAGAAGAATTTATATAGTAAGTAAAAAAAAAAAAAAAAAAAAAAAAAAAAAAAAAAAAAAAAAAAAAAAAAAAAAAAAAAAAAAAAAAAAAAAAAAAAAATATATATATATATATATATATATATATATATATATATAAAGATAAGCTACAAAAATGGTGGTAAGTTAAAAGCAAGGAACTACTTCTAGCACAGCACATGGTAGGCACAATAAATGTACATTTGCCTGAAAGGATGGTGTTGATCAAATTACAATGGTGTTTCTGCAATGAATACAACATCTCCAATTTAACAACTCTATCTTTTATACCATCAAATAAATCATGAATAGAAAGACAAGGGCAACTGGAAGTCAGATTAAATATGTAGTTCAGATATAGAATTGTACCAGTGTTTATTTTCTTAGTTTTGATAATGATACCATGATTACATAAATTCTCAATCTTGTAGGATGCTGTGTGAGGGGAATGTGGAAATTTATTATATTATTTTAACAACTCCCCTATGAGTCTAAAATATCTCTCAAAATAAAAACATAAAAAGTAAATGACTCTTGAAAAATACTTACAGTATCAAACTTTCTCCCTCTAACCTTTGAGAAAAATCTTGAGGATACCAAAATGCTCTAGCCTTGAGTACTATCAGTATTCTCCCATTTTATTATTTTTTACTTTGAAGTATTTAACTGACTAGTGAACTAATAGGTGACCATTAAAGTTTAGTGGTATTATAAACATACACACACACACACACACACAAACACACAATTTTTTAAAAGCCCAAGAGAAGTTTATATCATCATTTTCTTGCATGTTAAATATATTATAAATATTCATTTTATTAGAATAAAATTATATTGTCTTCCAGTCTCAAAGAGCTCATGGCATATTGCAATATAAAGTTTTCCATCAAGGAATGTGTATTTTTGAATCAGGACATGTTTAACCATTATAACTGAAAACAGTTGGAAATCCAGGTAATCTATTGTAGTGGTTCCTAAAGGCTGCTCTGGGAAATGATTCTGGTCTGAGATAAAGATTTATTAACCCGCAGGGAAACTGTCTTTCCTATTTGATTTTTTAAAAAATTTGATTAACTTATTTTGTTTATGTTCTTCCTTCAACTTTCTTTTTTTTATACTTTTATTGGTACATTATAGTCTCACATCATAATGTAGTTCACAGTGAGAGTGACATACATGCACACAATACTTGGCAAGTCTCCCTCCACTGCTCCCTCCCCAAACCCTCCCCTTCCCTTATACAAGATATTAAATTAGCATTGGTATTCTCATATATCTACGTAATGTCAATGAAAGTGATTCCTTCCCTCTTCCCCCTTCATCCCAAAACTACCTTCCTCACTCCACTGGAGTTTCTCCTCTATTATCTTAACTCTCTCTTATATCCCAATTACTCGCTAGCTTCTGCAATATGAGAAAACATGTCCCTTCACTTTCTGTGACTGACTGATGCACTTAACATGATGTTCTCCAGGTCCACCATTTTCCTTCAAATGACATATACATATATGCATATGTATACATATGTGTATATATATACACACAAACACACACATATGTACATATATGTATATATATTTATTGCCAAATGGAATTCCATGGTGTATATATCCCATATTTATCATTTTTTTGTTTTCTTAAATCTCAATATTTAGTTTTAACTTTCTCACTTTCCTATTGCTAGAATCTCAATAGTATTTATATGCACTTCACAGTTATTAATAGGTATATTTTTGCAATCATTAAGTCCTGAGTATTAGCTGTTATTCTAGTCTTATTTTCTCTTGTCCAACAAAGTGTTTATTAATATACTTCTTAAATTACAAATACTTCTCTAGTTAATTTTTACTTAGCATAATTGTAGCCTTGCAAGCTTATTTTGACCATTAAATATATATGCCTCAATTTAATTATAATACCTATAGATAAATACTAGAATTTCATGTAAAAGGTGAATGATATTTTAATTAACTAGTAGTGAAAATATTAAGTATGAGATGAAATCTTAGAATGTATGCAGAATATATACATTTTATTACATCTTCAGGAACTACCCCTCCAATATTACTATTTAATTAAGGTGCCAAATACATTTAACACACTGGGGACTTTCTTGGTGAAATATGTTCTCTATATATTTTATTGTGTGGAATTTCAAAATTGTTGGTGTATTTTAATTATAAGTATCCTGAAAAGATAGGATTTACTATTTTCCCCTAATATCAACTTGTCAATTTCTCAATTCTATCACAAATTTTATAGATGCACATTATAGTTTAGTATGAGGTATTAAATGAATCAGATGAGAAAAGCATTAATATAATACCTATGCTTTACTATACTACTAAATGAATGAAACTATAACTAAATCAGAGTTAACATACCTTATGTTATGCTTAAGTGGGTACTATTTATTCTGAAAAATCTTCAGTATCTCCCAAGAAACTTAAGAAGTTGAGTGTACATTAACAGAATCTTACATAGTTTAAATCATATATCATATAAATCTAACACAAAATAAGTATTCATGGTTTTCTCATATCAGACAACAACTTTGCTTTGGAAAATTAACTTTTATAGGACTTTCATTTCCAACAAAGTGTTATACTAGAACCAAGAAATACAACTAAAGGCTATGATGCATAGATAAAGCCTAAATCCTTGAGCAGAGTGAAGGGCAAGGGGCACACCACTATATCTACTATCTATTTCCCTCCAACTATCTCACAAACCTTCTTGTGGTTAATATTTATATTTTTTTTACGTTTTATTTTTAACATTACTGTTTTTGTATATTGTAAATTAATCTATTATAAACAACAAAAAAAGAGTTGGGTGTTTTTCAAACTGCTTTTTATCTGTATTATTGAGTTTTTTACTTTTATTTCAATTTCTCACATATTTGGATTTATTTCTGCTATCAAATTCTGTACCCTTCTTTTGTCCTATATTATGAATGGTTAAGAATTTTTCATTTAGTCTTTTGTCCATTGTTTTTCTCAACTACAATATTTTATTTTTGTTAATTGTAAATTATCATCTGATGCTTTTACATATACAAATGTTTTTATTTTATATACCTTTTTAAATGATTGATTTAATCCCAGTACTTGGGAAGCTGAGACAGGAAGATCTCAGGTTCATGGCCAGCCTCAGCAACTTAATGAGTCTTTATTTTAAAATGAAATAATAAACTAGGGCTAGAATTGTAACTCAGAGGTAGAATACATCTGGATTCCATTCCCAGTGCCATAAATAAATAAATAAACACATGCATACATATATACATACATACATAAAATGATTGATTCAGGGATTTTTAAATTACATATATACCAATAGTGAAGCTATTAAATATCTTTATTATACATCTAAATAACAAAAGACTCCATAATATTATAATAGTTATATGCAAATATTTTGGCTCTATTATTATTTGTGAGTTGACAGAAGTAACAGTTTTATATAGTCATTGTTTTACTTACATATGTATATTTATTTGCTCTTTGCTGTTTCATTAAAATTTCAGTTTTTCAAGCTGGGCATGGTGGTGCACGCTTGTAATCCCACCATTCTGGAGGCTGAGACCAGAGGATCCGGGTTTGCGGCCAGCCTCAGTTACCTAGTGAGGCACTCCACAAGTTAGTGAGACCCTGTTTCAAAATAAAGAATAAAAAAAAAAATAGGGCTGGGTGTATAATTCGGTGTGTGTGTGTGTGTGTGTGTGTGTGTGTGTGTGTGTGTGTGTTGGAGAGAGAGAGAGAGAGAGAGAGAGAGAGAGAGAGAGAGAGAGAGAGAGAGAGAGAGAGAGAGAGAGAAAGAGAGGGAGAGAGACAGACAGAAAAAAAAGACTTGAAGTATGACCAAGAATCTGTTGCCTGTTTTATATGTCTCTCAAAATCTTAAATCTGAAAGCCAAGGTAAACCGATTTGAAAAATTCTCTCCAAATGAAATCCTACTTCACTGGATTTATTTTTCCTTTATGGGTTCCTTCTTATGTTGAGCTTTTCTTCTATCTACCTTTCTGCCATTATATTTGTAAATTTTAATAAATGTTTCTTATAATTTGCCTAGTTTTTTTTTTTTTTTGTACTGAGGGTTGAACCCAGGGACAATCTACCTCTGAGCTACATCCCCATTTATTTTATTTTTTATTTTGAAATAAGGTCTCACTAACTTTCCGAGGCTGGCCTAGAACCTGTGATCCTCTTTTCTCAGCCTCCCAAATACTGGCATTACAGGCATGTATTACTTGACCTGGTTTCCTTTGTATTTTTGAGATACATATTTAAGTAAAACTTTCCTGGACAAACTTTTCCACAGTTCACTTGTAAATTTCAGTGCTCCTCAGGGTCTCAATCCATTGAATCTATTTCATGTGCAGTTATAGAACCAATTGGAGAAAAAACCCTATCTATATGTCACTTTTTTCCCTGCAGGTATTAGAAAGAATATCAAATGTGGCAAAGAAGAAGAATTCTTTCTATAATTAATCAATAAACTATGCATACAAATGTTGCACTCCAGTTAAAGTGATTCAATTCTCTTAGGTAGCTAAAACATACATAATCCAGTGCTTTCCTATTTCTTAATTATTAAGATATAATATACTTCTGCAAACTACTAAAATGAAAAAAAGATGTAGTGTATTATATGAAAGGGAACACAATTGAAAATGTCTTTTATTCATACAGTTTTGATTTTCAATAAATATTTCATATTCAAATTATCTACTTAAAAGCTGCTGTGCTTCTTCAAACTTGAACTATGTCTTGCAACCTGGTCCCTCAGTTTATCTCCTTAAAACTTCCCAGTGTACAATAGACTTAGCTTACCTTTTGAGGTGGGAGTCATTCAACAGCAACTGTGTGTGTGTGTGTGTGTGTGTGTGTGTGTGTGTGTGTGTGTGTGTGTGTATCTCTGAATGATGAAGTATGCAACACTATAAGGTGACTGGTTTCATCTTGCACTTCACTGTTGGAAGGAATGAAATCCAGCTGGTTTTAGACAGCAAGACTAAGGAGACAACTAAATCTCATACTGAGGCTAATTAGGAGGACATAGATCTTGTTTAATTATTTCAATGCAGTATTCATGTTCTCCTACAGCATCTATTTATTCTGCCTTTTATTTTTTTAAACCTCATCAACATAAGTACAAAAGCCAGAGACACTGAGGCAGAAACATTAGGAAGCAAGTCCAAACATTAGTGACCATGTATCTTACCAATGTTAGGAAAGACAAGAATGGTGTGAATGAAAGCTTCAGAGGTTCAAGTCTAGTTAAAAACTTCTAGCAAATCTCCAATAATGAGGATATTTGATTTGATTTAACTTTTCCTCTAATATTTATACCCGGGGCTTATCTCATGGCCAAAGTTAAAGCTATTGTGAAGAAAGTCAAGGCAATCAATCTTCCTCAGTGCTACTTCCTGCTAATTACCAGTACTATCCAACATCATCCTGTTGGCTTGTGAAACTATGTCTGATTTTTTTTCCCTACCACTCACTCTGTGATTGTCCTAACAGTAAATGTGAATAGAGAGCTCTACAGGAAAACCCGTAACCATGGTGATAGGAGGGTGCTTTCTGCAGTAACTCCACTGTACAAAATAATTTATGCATGAATGTAAAATCACAGATGTTTTGAACCATATGCAGGCTATATTTAACCACAGTGCAAGTGACAAGTTACTTGGGAGTTACTAATCCAAAGGAGGTGAGCTCCAGTCAGATAATACTTCTTTCCTTTTCTCATTTTTTTTTTATTAGACGCTTCCTAGGTTCAGGGCCCTACAGGTTTGAAGAGTAAAGTGTGAGTGTATGTTAATGTGATTATATATATATAAATATAAATATATATAACCATATATATATATATATATGTATGTCTATGCAATTATTTATGTGTACAAGAGAGAGAAGGATATACAGATGGAAATGTACAGAATTGAATACACTAAATAAACAGTGAAGGGACAGAAACAAAGATAACATATAAAGAAATAAAGAAGATCGTGTGATAATCCACATTGGTAAATTCCAGTACTTGGGAGGCTGAGAGAAGGTCACAGGTGCTAGACCAGTGTGCTTTAACTTTGTGAAACCCTTTTTCAAAATAAAAACATAAAAGAGTGCTAGAGGTGTAGCTCAGATTTAGATTGCCCCTGAGTTCAACCCCCAATATCACAAAAAAGAAAAGAATAAAAAATGAACAGAAAAACCCTTCCTACTTTTTCATATTTTCTCTATTTCTAAGAATCGTGGTTACATAGATGTTTAATTTCAGACATAACTCAAAAATTTCAACTTAAAAATAGATTTTTATTTTTAATATTTAAGCTGAAAGTAGTATCTTTGATTATTAGAAATATCTCTCAGACTAGTTATGTTTACAGTTTGTGAAATAATATATCTAAATAGTAATCATTTTGAATCATAATCTGGTTAGAAATTCAAGAAAATGTTTAATTCATGTTTGAAATATTTGTACCCAAACACACACACTCACAGTATCCTTTCTCTCTCTCTCTCGTTCTCAAGATTACAAATCCTTAGCTAACTCAAATCTTGATCATACCACATAAATATAAACTTTTACCAGGACTGTCTCCTGTCTTCACAAATGTTTTTGTAATCTTAAGAAATGAATAATTCTCTAAATTCTACTCTCCACCTGTAAAAGTAAATGCTAAGTTTAGAATAGGTTTTCTAAAAGAAATGCCCTAAGAAATCACAAAATTAATGCAATACTTTGTGGAATAGGCCTATTTTCAGTACCACTGGCCTTTTGGAATTCAGAGGCTATGGAAAGGAATGTGAAATGGAAATAGAACAATTTGCATTGCAAAACATTTCATTTCCCATGACACTTTGTGTCTGTGGTTGCCTTGTTTTCTTCATTCCCATATTCTTCATCTTTTCCTAGAATATTGAATCTGCCTCTCTTTGAAGTCTTCTGGGACTTTTGTCCCTTACCCTACCTCTTTACTTACATTTTTTTCCCTAAATATCACTTCCTCATTCTCATTTTAATATAAATTGCCTTGCTGATAATTAAGTACCTTTCTGCAGATCCAAGAGAGACTCATGCTGGGCATTTTTTTTTTTCTCACCATGATGTCCCACCCTCCCCCTTCTTGAAGCACTAATGAGCAATTAAACCTTAGCAGGGAACCTCAATATTAGTTCAACTTAAGTTTAATAGAAAGGGACTACTCCACAGTTCAAGAGGGCAACTACCACTTGGAACATTAGCTTTGTCTTAACAGTTGGTGCAGTGCTCTCAGTTGAGAAGAATACCAGGAAACTGCTATCACAGAACACTTGCTGAGGGGCATCAGAGAGACTTGTCCTCAGCTATAAGAGTTGGCTGGTTCCCAGCAGGTCATATTAAGAGACAAGACACCCTCAATGACTACAGTATTGCAGGGTTTTCCAGGTGCCTCTGACATTTCATGTTTCAATATTGGGTATTTGATGTGATCACCTAACTCTTCTACTCCAAATGGAGGAATTGTGCCTAATGGCACTTACTCTTAAGATCCAATTTATTCTATTCCTTTGAATAATTATGTACCATGCCATGCAGAAAAAAAGGAATTGAAAATATTTAGCAACAGGTGCATCTACTTTGCTTATACCTATCTCCTTTTGCCCTTGAGAAGTATAACTCCTCTTATTTCTCCCTTGAGAAATATATCCAGTGGCACTGTCCATGGTACTGATAACCACAAGGAAGAAGGACTGCGCTCTAACTGTAGCCCAGGCTCTTTATTAGATAATCACAATTCATATGCTGCTGGTGTTGAGAAAGCAGTGTAAGGCTTGATAGCTCCTTATGTGAGAGAGAAGGAACTTTATCTCTTGTTACTAATGTAACTATGGATTTTAGCTTAGTTCTTGGGACCTGATAATTGTTAAATCTATTTTGCAAAAATGAAAGAAAAAGAAAGAACTTAATGAAAGGTTAATTGAAGATAAAAAATATTTTCTATGTACTTTTCCCGATGCCATTAAGGAACATAATTCAGGGAGCTAAACACTTTCTTCCCTAGACAACTTCTTATATCATATGAGCATGTCTTCAACATACAGTTCCTAAAACTAATCAATATCAGGATATTGATTTAGAGTTCAGAACATTGGAATGTTAGGTTAACCCATTTTATTATTACAAATTGAATAACTCTTCCATACATTTTTTTTGGAAATTAATTTTCACACGTCTTCAATGTTAAAGTAAATTTCTTGCTTCTCTCTCTCTCAAAAAAATGTTTATTATAGAATAGTATAAGAAAAAGATTTGATTGATCCACAATCCCTAAAAGTAATCATATTTTATTAATATATTTATGATATACATCTTTTGCCAGGTGTGATGGTACATGCTTATAATCCCCGTACTTTGGAGACTGAAACATGAGAATTGCAAGTTAGTGGCCAATCATAGCAATTCAGTGAGAAATTGAATCAAAATAAAATATAAAAAAAGACTGGGGATGTAGTTCCATGGTAGATAATCCCTGGGTTCAATTCTCAGTGTCACATATAAATTTAACTGTATATGTATATATTGTATATGTTATGCACACCCACAAACACACATGTACCTATATCTATATCTACATATATCTATCTATCTATCTATCTATCTATCTATCTATCTATCTATCTATAGCAAGAGAGAGAATGTCTCCAGCTACTTACATCCTTAACATTTTATATCAGCTAAAATACTTCACAAATATATATTAAAGTGTGGCTTATTTGTTTCTTTACGGATACATATCTTACTGTTACTGTTATTTTGTTGTTGGTCATTTTAAGTATTCCTAGTGTTGAACCATTATCAAAATTATATAATCATTATTCTTGTTAGAGATAAAAGAGATAAGATAGTTATTACCTGGTGGCCAAGCATTTCTGGTCCAGTCATTAGTTATAAAATATACATTCAGAATGCTGATACTTGTGTCTCATCTGTTTGGATAAATTTTTAGCCCTATTTGTATACATTTGGACAATCTCTAAGGATACAAGGCATCTCACACCTGTTAATTTCTTTTTCGACCAGCAAGTCCTGATTTTTGCAGAGAAGTAAGGCTGACAAAGTGGCATATTATTATTCAGTCCACTCCTTTGTGACCAGGCCAAGAAAAATAAATGAAAGAAGAGTACAATAGGCGTTTGTATTGTAATTCTTATAGGAAGTCAGTCCAATTGTAGAATTTAAAATTTTTGTGTGTTTTCCCTGCAGAGTAAATTTCTACTGTAAGAGAAAAATTTACACAAATAAAATTAAAGTTATTATTCTTAATGTTAGATTTCTGTGACATCTAAGGATGTTTTGAATAGATATTAAATTGTCAAATTATACATGAATTCCTAAATCTGGCATACAAAATCTTCATGGTCTGATGCAACCTTCTTTGCTCATCTAAGATTTCTCCATGTTTATCTGGAGTCCCTCTTATGTCCCACTTTCCCCTTAGCTTGCACATATTAGGGAGAGCACACATTTTTTTTTTACTTTTTATGACTGACTAATCTCACTTAGCATAATGTTTTCCAGTTGCATTCATTTCCCTGCAAATGACATGATTTTGTTCTTCTTTATGGCTGACTAAAATTTCATTTTGTACATATCCCATAGTTTTGTAATCCATTCATCTGTTGATGGACATCTTGGCTGGTTCCATAATTTGGCAATTGTGAATTGTGCACCTATAAACATAGATACACATGCATTGGTCTGATAATTTGGTTTTTATTATTTTAGGTAGATACCCAGAAGTGGTATTGCTGGATCATATGGTAGGTTCATTCCCATTCGTCTGAGGATCCTCCATACAGTTTTCCAAAGTGGTTGCACTAATCTGCAATCCCACCAACAATGTATTAACGTTCCCACTTCTCCACACCCTTGCCAGCATATGTTGTTGTTTGTGTTTTTGATGATTGCTATTCTAACTGGGGTTAAGTGAAATCTCAAGTTAGTTTTGATTTGCATCTCTCTGATTGCTAATGGTGTTAAACATTTCCTCATACATTTATTGACCTTAATGGATTAATTTTAACTGATATTTTTTAAATGCACCCAATTTAGATGTGTGTGTTTACACACATACATTAAAAAAAAAACTATGTGTGTGTGTGTGTGTGCATGTGTGTGTGTATTACACACAATTAAATGTAATGCTTTCTTGTTAAAAAATGTTGGTTCAAGTCAGGTGTGGTGGTGCACGCTTTTATCCCAGCATTTGGGAGGCTAAGACCGGAGGATCCGGGTTTGCGGCCAGCCTCAGCTACCTAGTGAGGCACTCTGCAACTTAGTAAGACCCTGTTTCAAAATAAAGAATAAAATAGGGCTGGGGGTATAGTTCAGAGGTAGAATGCCCCTGAGTTCAATTCCCAGTACTGCAAAAAAAAAAAAAAAAAACCAAAAATGTTGATTCAAAAGTTTTAATATGTCATATATAGATATACTTACATACTAAAAATGCTTAAAAATGGCAAGATAGTTAAGTGTGGATTCATTGTGTCATCTGGGTCTCAGCCTACAAGATTATATTACGTCCTAAATAGACTCCAATTACTTCTATCATCTAATATATTACCCTTGAGCTCCAAAATGGTTAACTGGGGAAACAATTTTAATAGATTTTCAAAATATGTATTGAGCAGATTTTGAGTTAGTATAAAATAGCCTTACAAAAGAGAAAATGTATTATATATAGATTTAAAAATAAACAGAATATGATTTTTACTAAATAGCTAAATCTGTTTAGTGATTAAATTAATTTGTGATGTAGATCATTAAGTTATAGTTAATTTTTCAGGATGGTAAAATTTTTACTTTGACTTATGATCCTTACTGGAATTTATTAGAGTTGTGAATGTATGACTCTATGATTTTTCCTTTTCTTTTCTTTTAAGCCTCTGGTGAACATATCATATACAATCTCACTCTGGTCTTTTGACTACCTATCCTATTTTTGAACCCTAGACTAGCACAGCATTACTTAAGAGAGGGCTCAATGATAGCTATGCAAAAAGTGTAAGATATGAGATTAGTATCAGCAATGAGTAAGAATTTTTTTCTCCAACTTCATAGTACTTTATTTTTAAGCTTTTAAGTAAAATAATTTATTTATAATTTGTGTAATATTAAAAGGCACATGTCAAAATTAGCCACATTTCTATTTCTGAAGTGGCCTACTCAATTAAGAAATACATGATAGGCCAGTGGTATATGACACAGAGTATGTTATAAAATCTTGCTAGCTTTAGTTTCCTCATATACTGAAGGTCATAATTAGGTTCAAATTATAGTTATGTTAGAAAGTGTTGTTGAAGATTAAAAAACACAGTATTCACTGTAAAAGCTCTATCAAATTAGCCATCTTTACATTTACCATTAACTTGGTTACTTTTCTCTTTGTACAAATCAAATACAGCATTTGTTTGTTTGTTTGTTTGTTTGTTTGTTTTGTTTTTAAATTTGGCACTGGGGATTGAACTCAGGGGCATTCTGCCTCCGAGTTATACCCCTGCCCTATTTTTTTTCTAATTCTTTATTTTGAAAGAGGTTCTCACTAAGTTGTGGGATGCCTCACTAGGTAGCTGAGGCTGGCTGCAAACCCCGATCCTCCGGTCTCGGCCTCCAAAATGCTGAGATTACAAGCATGCATCACCATGCCTGGCATAGCATTTGTAAATTGTATCAGTCAGATATCCAGTCTGTTTCAGAGGAAATCAATGTGGCAAGAATTAAATAGGTGAATGCATTGTAAGGATCTCTGGTTTGACTAACAATGTCTTAGGACTTCAGCTCAGCAAAGTTTTGATATTACTCGTTAATTCTTTTTCATAAATATTTTTTTTTTTTTTTTAATTTTTTATTTCTTTTTTTAATTTTTTAGCATGGAATTTTATACATTTTTTGGGTACAACCGGGTTAATTACACATTTTTGTTGGGTACAAACTAGTACAGGTAAAGACATCCATGCACATATTTCTCATTAACCCTTCCCCAATTCCCACCCACCCTCCCCCTATCTCCTGGTCAGTTT